>NIVC01003813.1:20000-75755 GCA_002269645.1 Macrostomum lignano
ACATTAAGCAAACAATATTAAAATTAACATTCTCACCCTTGAGACAAAAAGGGGAGATTGTCTGGGGTGGGGGGGAGATTCTCAAGGAGAAGAAGTTTATTTCGTTGGGTGCTTGCAGGATCCAAAAGGCCGCCAAAAGGTATACTCATGAGCTGCTCTGGATATTTCAGGAACAACTCGTGGCAAAAAATCTTAAAAGGTGCACTGTCCTATGACCAATACCATTATAGTCTGCATTTGAAATTCCTGCTGTACTTCATAACCAACTAAATTTTAACAATCACTCTATTTGTAAACCTGTACGAATATTATATTATAACGGGTGTAACTCCAACAACATGCGGACGGATAAATAAAGACTGACTCTTTTTCCGCGAGGGCACGAGAATGCATTGTGAGCTTCAATTCGAAACTGATTTGCTATCGATTCGCAAACTGCGGCTGGAGAGGTCTGAAATTAATTTTTAATGAAAGCGGTCTTGAAGGTAGCAAGATTGGCATCCACAGCTACATTGATCCCAAATGTTCCAATAAAATCCCACTGCATAGGATTATAGAAGCCCTCGCAGCCGCGCACGACTCCTGCTCTCAAACGCAGGTGTGTGTGTGTGTGTGTGTGTGTGTGTGTGTGTGTGTGTGTGTGTGTGTGTGTGTACGTGTGTGTGTGTGTGTACGTGTGTATGTACGCGCAGAACCCCCTCTCCTCCTTGTGCTCATCCTGCACTGGATTGGATTGCTTGATCTTGGACTGGCTCCTCCTGTCCTCCCTTCCCCTCCCCATCACCTCTTCCCACGTTTCTTGCACGAAGATGTAGCTGCTATGGATTTTCCTTTCTCCCCTCTGGCAGATGCTCAGGGCGGATCAGTAGGTTGTGGGAGAGATAGATTTTAGACTGCAGTTCAGATGTTCAGGGCAAAAAAGTTAAGAATGGAAATAGGCATCATTGAAATTAGCAGGGAATGAACAGCAGCTGTCATCTAACCGAGACGATCTGCGGCAGGGGAATGTCAAAACTAAAATTATTAGGCGCGGTTGTCTTCATCGCAGTTGCTTTAGTAACGCTCAGCGGATGGGACGAGAGACTCTTTGGAAAGACTCGCCGCCCGTTGCTGAGGCCAACTGATCACGACTCGAATTCGGCTGAATCGAACTTGCTGCCGCCTTTGTGCGGCAAGTTGCAGGCAAGATTTCCTCCCGGCTCGATCCCACCGCTGGTGCACTGGACTAGCAGGGACGGCCGAATTCCAGCTAAACTGGTGAACAGCGTGCTGACTTGGCGACGCCTGTTGAACAGCAGTGGTGGCGACGCGATTAAGTGGCAATTCATGCACTGGGACGACAGGCAGATCTCTGAGCTGGTCTCAAAGCACTACCCGATGCTGAACAGGAGCTACGCCAAGCTGGTCAACGGTCTGGAGCGATCTGACATCGGCAGGCTGGTGGTGCTGCACCATGTCGGCGGCATGTACGTCGACACGGACGTGGAATTGTTGCGCGATCTTTCGCCGTTGATGAATTCGTCTCGTCTACTGCTCGGTAAGGACACCAGCCGGACCAGGTGTTGCAGCGCCGTGCTCGTTGAGGAACCGGTTGAGCACGCTCTGTTTGTGCACAACATGCCAAGACTGGTCTCCAATGCCGTGATGCTGAGCAGGGCTAATCACAGCTTCCTGAATTATTTATTAAACTCTTGGCCAACCTGGTTTGAAGCTAACTGGGCCAGAAAAACGAACAGGAGACACACGCAAGCGCCCGAGGTCACCGGGCCGCTCATGCTGAACCGGTTCTTCAATGAGTACAGAGCCTGGCCGCCTGACCAGCGACCGTCGGACTGGTCCAGCCTCCAGCTGGTGGACGCTGAACTGTTCCAGCCCAGATTCGACGAGACCAGTCAGCACCACCGGCTGAAGAAGTTCTGCTCCGTCGCTCCGGAGAAATTGAACCAGCTGAAGAGGCTCCACTGTGAACGTCTGGCGCTGGCGAAGTTTAGAAATCAGCCAATTCCAAAGCACGCCTTCACAGTGCACGCCTTTATGCATCTGAGCTACACCAAAACCATGGACTTAGCCAATTCGAAGACTATCGCTGATTTGTTGCCAATTTCGCACTGTCAATTATGACAAACTCGTCACTGATTGTGTTTTTCTTACATAATACATGCAGTATGTCTCACAAGCCTTCATTATAATTATCAAAGAGTATTTATCAAAGTTATCATATCTGGTTAAAGTTTGCTAATCGTGTTTTTCTCGATCAAAAATGGATTTCTTGTCAAGCAATGTGTATTGCTTTTTTTACTCCACGCCTCAAATTGTTTCCTCCCTGTTTGACGAACCAAAACTGGTTTGGTCAGGCCTGTTGCAGCTCATATTGTTCAGTTTTCTATCTCTAAAACCAACCCGTGGATCTTTCTTTGCCTTTCTAACTAATTTTCAAACGCTAAACTCATAAATAAGTAATTACATGTATTTGGACTCAATATAACTGCTGATTGGTTTTCATAGATTAAGACATCATTCTGATGGTTTGGTGAGCAACTGGGGGCTTTAGCGTCTCTTCAAAGCATTGGTGGCGCCACATTCACAGTGGTTGAAGAGCCACATTCACAGTGGCTGTAGAGCCACATTCACAGTGGCTGTAGAGCCACATTCACAGTGGCTGTAGAGCCACATTCACAGTGGCTGTAGAGCCGCATTCACAGTGGTTGTAGAGCCACATTCACAGTGGCTGTAGAGCCACATTCACAGTGGCTGTAGAGCCACATTCACAGTGGCTGTAGAGCCACATTCACAGTGGCTGTAGGGTCACATTCACAGTGGTTGTAGAGCCACATTCACAGTGGCTGTAGAGCCACATTCACAGTGGCTGTAGGGTCACATTCACAGTGGCTGTAGAGCCACATTCACAGTGGCTGTAGAGCCACATTCACAGTGGCTGTAGAGCCACATTCACAGTGGTTGTAGAGCCACATTCACAGTGGCTGTAGAGCCACATTCACAGTGGCTGTAGAGCCACATTCACAGTGGCTGTAGAGCCACATTCACAGTGGCTGTAGGGTCACATTCACAGTGGCTGTAGAGCCACATTCACAGTGGCTGTAGAGCCACATTCACAGTGGCTGTAGATTCACATTCACAGTGGTTGTAGAGCCACATTCACAGTGGCTGTAGAGCCGCATTCACAGTGGTTGTAGAGCCACATTCACAGTGGCTGTAGAGCAATATTCACAGTGGCTTTAGCGCCACAGCCACAGTGGCTTTAGCGCCACATTCACAGTAGCCTTAGCGCCACATTCACAGTAGCCTTAGCGTCACATTCACAGTAGCCTTAGCGCCACATTCACAGTAGCCTTAGCGTCACATTCACAGTGGCTTTAGCGCCACAGCCACAGTGGCTGTAACGCCCCCTGGACTGGTCTCATTGATGCCCCCCTTTTCTCATATAAGGGATATAGGAAACAACTTGCCCAACTCAGTCCAAGCAGACCCCGTACTCGCTCGCTGTGCGGTCAACACGCGTGGCCGCACAGCGAGCTGCTGGTTGCCATATAGCTCAAGCAGACAATAGCTTAGCGCTACAGCAGACGATCGGTCCCTATCGCTCGCAAAAATGCAAAGCTACTGCAGTACTGTAAACTCCACTGCAGTTACTCATTCAATCTACAGCATTTAACCCGAAAGCCACTATATGTAGTTCAATCCGCAAGGCTTCAAGTCTCGAAAAAAGTTGGACTATAATCCACGCTCTAATCTTAGTTTGAGGCTCAATTTAGACCAGCCATGGCAATTGTCAGACTGTTGCAAAAATACCTGACACTTGCGTTGTTCCTACTGTTAATTCTCGCCCCAATTATCTGGCGGAGTCGAGTTCGCTCTAAAGAAGATAACAGTAGTGCTGGAATCTGGATGACGATTGAGACAGGTTCGTACTATCAAACCGTTCCGACCGACTCGACGGTGACAATGACCCCGTTGACAACAATTTCAACGACTACAACGCCAACGACTACAACATCAACGACTACAACGCCAACGACTACGACATCAACGACTACAACGCCAACGACTACAAAGTCAACTACAACTACAGATAGTCCAACAACGACTGCAGTGCCGCCAAAACGGCTGCTGATGCAAGGCAAGATAGGTTGCGGCGAGCTGCACTCGCTATTCCCAACATCGATTCCTTCCATAGTGCACTGGACTACTAAGAGCGGCCAGATCCCTGCCCAGTTAGTTCCCATGGTAAAGTCGTGGACTCGGCTATTGAATGTCAGCAATGGCTCCCATCTGAGCTGGAAATTCATGCACTGGGACGACAAGCAGATCTCTGAGCTGGTCTCAAAGCACTACCCGATGCTGAATCGAACCTACGCTAAGCTGGTCAACGGTCTGGAGCGATCTGACATCGGCAGGCTGGTCGTGCTGCACCACGTTGGCGGCATGTACGTCGACACGGACGTGGAGCTGCTCGGCGATCTTTCGCCACTGGTACTCGCAAGCACGAGTAGCCGCAGTGTGAATGGCTCGGTAAAGAATCTGTCAATCTGCTCAACGGCCTACTGGTCTCAGGAGCCGGTTGAGCACGCTCTATTCCTATTCAATCTGCCTAGCATGATCTCCAATGCCGCAATATTCTCCAGGGCTAACCACAGCTTCCTCAGCTACGTGTTGAACAGGTGGCCAGCCTGGTTTGAGTCGTCGGAATGGTAAAAAAAGACCAACAGGAGGCACGAAGACGCGGTGCTCGTGACTGGGCCAGTGATGCTGCAACAGTTCTATACCAACTATTCGGCTTTGCCGGTAGTGAACCGATCCTTGGACTGGTGCCAAACTGACCGAATGCTGGCTGAGCCTGACGAGTTTCAGCCAGTCTGGGACAGCTCCTACATACCGGAGCGATTGCGCACAATCTGTCAGAATCCAGACGGCTTGTCTGCTCTGAAGCGGCGCCATTGCAAACGTCTGGCTGGTGAAAAATTCCAGACCAGAGCGATACCAGCTGAGGCATACACTGTGCACAGGTTTATGCACCTCAGCTATACTGACCGAGTGATTATGACTAAGTCTCTGCCTATTGGTGACCTGCTGCCCATAGTTAAGTGTAGAATATAGTGTGTTATCGTTATTGTGTACTGTTGTGCCTGAGCTAAATGACATTCTACGAGATGAATATACCTCATACCTCACGAGGGTGGCTAGATGATCTCTAAATTCAAAAGTACAGGTTCTCAAGTACAATGTTTCATATTCTTCTTAATTACATGCAATACAGTGTAATTTGGTAGAAAATGCGTATTGAACCGCTTTGCTCTGATGCATGTACATATACAGAAAATAAATACAATAGTATCGTACAATGAAACAATCGTACAATAAATAACTACGTAACTATCATCTAAGCCAATCATTTTAGAAAATTGCGATGGATTTATTAGGGATTGTCGATAATAGCATGAAGTTTAAGCCATAGACTATTTCAATTAACTCTCAGCATGCATTTGAAGCCATAGACTATAGCGATTCACTCTCAGCATGAAGTTGAAGCTATAAACTATTGCAATTTACTCTCAGAATGCAGTTGAAGCCATAGACCATTGCAATTCACTCTCAGAATGCAGTTGAAGCCATAGACCATTGCAATTCACTCTCAGAATGCAGTTGAAGCCATAGACTATTGCAATTCACTCTCAGAATGCAGTTGAAGCCATAGACCATTGCAATTCACTCTCAGAATGCAGTTGAAGCCATAGAATATTGCAATTCACTCTCAGAATGCAGTTGAAGCCATAGACAATTGCAATTCACTCTCAGAATGCAGCTGAAGCCATAGACAATTGCAATTCACTCTCAGAATGCAGTTGAAGCCATAGAATATTGCAATTCACTCTCAGAATGCATTTGAAGCCATAGAATATTGCAATTCACTCTCAGAATGCAGTTGAAGCTATAGACTATTGCAATTCTCTTTCAGCATGAAGTTGAAGCCATAGAATATTGCAATTCACTCTCAACTAGAAGTTGAAGCTATAGACTATTGCAATTCACTCTCAACTAGAAGTTGAAGCTATAGACTATTGCAATTCACTCTCAACTAGAAGTTGAAGCTATAGACTATTGCAATTCACTCTCAACTAGAAGTTGAAGCTATAGACTATTGCAATTCACTCTCAACTAGAAGTTGAAGCTATAGACAATTGCAATTCACTCTCAACATGCAGTTGAAGCCATAGACAATTGCAATTCACTCTCAGCATGCAGTTGAAGCCATAGACTATAGTAATCCACCCTCTACTGGAATATGGCCCAATTTAAATAACAAAAAAGTAATTATTTTTTTTGAATTTAAAGTAAGACAAGTAAAAATGCAGGTAAAAAGCGTAAAGATATCATTCTTAGAAACACGGCATTTTACTTTATTTTTTAAATGGTACAAAACAGAATGTCCTTTAGTTACAGAAAAAACATACAGTGAACAGAAAATAGAAAATACAATAATGATGAGCTTTAAGAGACATTACATATGTATTACAGACAGCAATAATTAGTATTGCAGAAATAATTCCAGAACTCAATGAATCACCGCCTCGTCCCAGGGCCCATGAATATTGTTTTTCTGAGCCTGCATAGCAACAAACATAATTGGGCAGATTAGCATGATGAAGCAGCTCAATAGAAGGAAGCAGCACGCTGCCGGCATTGAGATGAAGCACATAGCGCATTGAGCAGCCAGATTGAGTAGAAATGTCAGGCCCAGACTCAATACGGGCTGGAATGGCGAGTGCAGACCGACAGACATGTTCCGGCGCAGCTCCGGCCAGAAGGCGAAGACGAACAGGGCGAGCTCCACTGTGGTGAATGTGTGCAGCGAGCTGGGCAGGCGGGAGGCCAGGCAGATTGCGGCGAATACGGCCGAGTTTAGGGAGAACGATTTCGATACTCTGGCGGGCGAGCGAGTTTTATTGTTGTTTTCGATACATATCGGCTCATTGGGCGCTTTATATTCAATTTATTGTTAAATTAAAGTGCGTCAGAGGGTCAATTTGTATTACTTTCTACGTGTCTTAGCATCTTAGGGTCCAAGTGTTACAGGGTATTAGTGTCTTAGGGTCCAAGTGTTACAGGGTATTAGTGTCATAGGGTCCAAGTGTTACAGGGTATTAGTGTCATAGGGTCCAAGTGTTACAGGGTATTAGTGTCATAGGGTCCAAGTGTTACAGGGTATTAGTGTCTTAGGGTCCAAGTGTTACAGGGTATTAGTGTCATAGGGTCCAAGTGTTACAGGGTATTAGTGTCATAGGGTCCAAGTGTTACAGGGTATTAGTGTCATAGGGTCCAAGTGTTACAGGGTATTAGTGTCTTAGGGTCCAAGTGTTACAGGGTATTAGTGTCATAGGGTCCAAGTGTTACAGGGTATTAGTGTCATAGGGTCCAAGTGTTACAGGGTATTAGTGTCATAGGGTCCAAGTGTTACAGGGTATTAGTGTCATAGGGTCCAAGTGTTACAGGGTATTAGTGTCTTAGGGTCTTAGGGTCATAAGGTATACGTGTCATAGAGTCTTTAGGTCTTAGGGTCTAAGTGCCATAGAATCCAAGTGTCATAGGGTCTAAGTGTCATAGGGTCTTAGTGCCACATGGTCTTCTCTTAAGTAGTATGAGTAGTAAGAATAAGTATAGTGAGTAGTATGGAGTGGACGCTAGCGCTGTATTCACTACGCAACTCACATTGCTGCTGAGCCGCCATAGTCGTGGAAAAGCAGGTTGGCTGTGAGAAAAAATGCCGTCATAGCGTGAATTGTATCGGTACTGATTGTGGCGGTGAGGCTCTTCAATAGCGGCGACCACATCAGGGTGAAGGCGGTGAGCACCAGCAATAGGCGGCAGTGGCCGAATGCTGAAGTGTTATTGTTAATTAACATTTATTAAAACCCGAAATATTCATGCCCAGTTCCGCTGAACACAGCACGCACACGCTCATAGTGTCATGCAGTCTTTGTGTCATAAGCTCATAGAGTCATGCAGTCTTTGCGTCATAAGCTCATAGTGTCATGCAGTCTTTGTGTCATAAGCTCATAGAGTCATGCAGGCTTTGTGTCATAAGCTCATAGTGTCATGCAGTCTTTGTGTCATAAGCTCATAGAGTCATGCAGTCTTTGCGTCATAAGCTCATAGTGTCATGCAGTCTTTGCGTCATAAGCTCATAGTGTCATGCAGTCTTTGTGTCATAAGCTCATAGAGTCATGCAGTCTTTGTGTCATAAGCTCATAGTGTCATGCAGTCTTTGTGTCATAAGCTCATAGTGTCATACAGTCTTTGTGACATAAGCTCATAGTGTCATACAGTCTTTGTGACATAAGCTCATAGTGTCATACAGTCTTTGTGACATAAGCTCATACTCGTAGTGTCATTCAGTCTTTGTGTCATAAGCTCATAGTGTCATACAGTCTTTGTGTCATAAGCTCATAAGAGTCATGCAGTCTTTGTGTCATAAGCTCATTGTGTCATACAGTCTTTGTGACATAAGCTCATAGAGTCATACAGTCTTTGTGTCATAAGCTCATAGTGTCATACAGTCTTTGTGACATAAGCTCATAGTGTCATACAGTCTTTGTGACATAAGCTCATAGTGTCATACAGTCTTTGCGTCATAAGCTCATAGTGTCATGCAGTCTTTGTGTCATAAGCTCATAGAGTCATGCAGGCTTTGTGTCATAAGCTCATAGTGTCATGCAGTCTTTGTGTCATAAGCTCATAGAGTCATGCAGTCTTTGCGTCATAAGCTCATAGTGTCATGCAGTCTTTGTGTCATAAGCTCATAGAGTCATGCAGTCTTTGTGTCATAAGCTCATAGTGTCATGCAGTCTTTGTGTCATAAGCTCATAGTGTCATACAGTCTTTGTGACATAAGCTCATAGTGTCATACAGTCTTTGTGACATAAGCTCATAGTGTCATACAGTCTTTGTGACATAAGCTCATACTCGTAGTGTCATTCAGTCTTTGTGTCATAAGCTCATAGTGTCATACAGTCTTTGTGTCATAAGCTCATAAGAGTCATGCAGTCTTTGTGTCATAAGCTCATTGTGTCATACAGTCTTTGTGACATAAGCTCATAGTGTCATACAGTCTTTGTGTCATAAGCTCATAGTGTCATACAGTCTTTGTGACATAAGCTCATAGTGTCATACAGTCTTTGTGACATAAGCTCATAGTGTCATACAGTCTTTGTGTCATAAGCTCATAGTGTCATACAGTCTGTGTCATAAGCTCATAGTGTCATACAGTCTGAGTCATGCAGTCTTTGCAACATAAGCTCATAGTGTCATGCAGTCTTTGTGTCATAAGTTCATAGTGTCTTGCAGTCTGTCATGCAGTCTTTGCAACATAAGCTCATAGTGGCATGCAGTCTTTGTGTCATGCATTCCTTGTCTCAAGCAGTCTTTGTGTCATGCGTCTTTGTGTCATGCATCTTTGTGCCATGCATCTTTGTGTCATGCAGTCTTTGTGTCATGCATCTTTATGTCATGCAGTCTTTGTGTCATGTAGTCTTTGCATTTCAGTGTCCCAGTTTCCAGTGCGTCATAAATCACCAGTTCGCATAGGTGACAGATCGGATTTGTCAGCGCTGCCAGACGCGCAGAACAGATAGGCCAGGTACAGCGGAGGCGCCAGCATCCCCAACCCAAACAGGACCGTCTCCGGAGCCAGAGTGCCCTGCAGCATCAGGCAGTAGGCCTGTACAAACAAGCACAGACTGCAGAAATGTTGAAACACTCGACCTGTGGCTACAACTACTGTTAGTAGAGAGTGCCGCTTAACGTAGAGATTGCGTTTCAAATCTTCTAAGAAATCGTCGCCAGTAAAATTGTCCGGCCGTTCGGGCCAGCTGGGTTTGTGCAGACATTTGCGGTGGCTGATGGAGCCGCTGTGCATGGCGACTGACTGCGCAGGAATTGTTAGCGAATTCACAACTGATGTATCCTGTCTGTCTGTCTGTCTGTCTGTCTGTCTGTCTGTCTGTCTTACTGTCTGTCTGTCTGTCTGTTTGTCTTACTGCCTGTCTGTCTGTCTTACTGTCTGTCTGTCTTACTGTCTGTCTGTGTGTCTGTCTGCCTGCCTGTCTGTCTGCCTGCCTGTCTGTCTGTCTGTCTGTCTGTCTTACTGTCTGTCTGTCTGTCTGCCTGCCTGTCTGTCTGTTTGTCTTACTGCCTGTCTGTCTGCCTGCCTGCCTGTCTGTCTGTCTGTCTGTCTGTCTGTCTGTCTGTCTGTCTGTCTGTCTGTCTGTCTGTCTGTCTGTCTGTCTGTCTGTCTGTCTGTCTGTCTTACTGTCTGTCTGTCTGTCTGTCTGTCTGTCTGTCTGTCTGTCTGTCTGTCTGTCTGTCTGTCTGTCTGTCTGTCTGTCTGTCTTACTGTCTGTCTGTCTGTCTGCCTGCCTGTCTTACTGTCTGTTTGTATTGGTGTCCGTCTATCTTAGTGTCTGTTTGCCTTAGTGCCTGCCCGTTTACTTTATTAAGGAATAGATAAGCAATAAAGATAAGGATAAACAATTTAACATTTTTTCATCAGACAATATATTTATGCTTCAGCATATAGTGCACAGCCAAGGATCACTGTATGGTAGCTTGGTGACGTAACAGTTGTCTTTTTGACATTCCAGTAGTCCGTAAGTACTATCTGATGCTTATGAGATGTATAAAATGAATTGTAAACAAATGAAACATAAGCTACAAATACAGACACAAGATAATGTGTTTGCTATGCTATTAAAATACCATTAGAAACGCTGGGTTAGAAACGCAAACTGGTACTAGAATGTCAATTACAAAAGTTAGAAAAGCCTCTAGCAGTGTCTCTAGAAGTGCCCCTAGAAGTGTCTCTAGAAGTGCCTCTAGAAGTGCCTCCAGAAGTGCCTCTAGAAGTGCCTCTAGAAGTGCCTCCAGAAGTGCCTCTAGAAGTGTCTCTAGAAGTGCCTCTAGAAGTGTCTCTAGAAGTGTCTCTAGAAGTGCCCCTAGAAGTGCCCCTAGAAGTGTCTCTAGAAGTGTCTCTAGAAGTGCCCCTAAAAGTGTCTCTAGAAGTGCCTCCAGAAGTGTCTCTAGAAGTGCCTCTAGAAGTGCCCCTAGAAGTGTCTCTAGAAGTGCCTCTAGAAGTGCCCCTAGAAGTGTCTCTAGAAGTGTCTCTAGAAGTGCCTCTAAAAGTGCCTCTAGAAGTGCCCCTAGAAGTGCCCCTAGAAGTGTCTCTAGAAGTGTCTCCAGAAGTGCCTCCAGAAGTGCCTCTAGAAGTGTCGCTGGAAGTGTCTTAAGGTGCCTTTGGAAGTTTCTACAGAAGTACCACCAAGAGTATCAGACAGTGCGTTTGAACTTGTCATTATCATTGCCGTGATATATCTCTCTCTGATTGTGTCTTTCCTATAGCAGACAACTCTATTCAAGCGAAAAGTTGCGCATAGCTGTCACGCAACGCCTCCGGTTTCAACCTGTCCAAACGCGTTTGAAAATCGCCCTCAGCTCGTAGCCGTCTGGCCAGCCCTGGCCCACCGCGGCACAGCCAACGCAATCGTTTAACCAACTGAGCGTCAGTGTTGTACAAACAATCCGATGGGAACAGTTCCGGATAAGCGAGACGACGCGGAGCGAGCGGGTAGCAACCGGCGGATGTGGCTTCGAGCATGGCTAAACCAAAGAATTCGTGTTCGGCAGTGGACACAACTACGTGACAGGCTGACAGGCAGGCTAAATAGACTTGACGATTCTCTAAGTAGCCCCAGTGTGCGATCTGATCGGATGGAAGGCGCTTCTTAGCCGCCTCAAAGGCTGGCGGAGGCGGTCCGGCAAACGACTGTCCGAGGATGCACAGAGCAAAATTTGTTTCGCCCGAGTCGGCCAGAGCGAAGATGGCGGTAAAAAATGAGTCGGGATTCTTGTCGTGCTCCCAACGATGCGGCCAAAGAATTAAAAGCCGATTGTCTAGCTGATTGGATGGGGACTGAAGGAATGAAGGATAGAGCTCAGTGTCCGATGGTGGCTGCTGGAGAGCCTCCAGTTCTTGAGGTTGTTGTTGCTGTTGGATGCTACGTTGTTTCTGAGTGTCTAGATCTTGTTGCTGAGTGCATAGACCATGTTGCTGAGCATCTAGACTTTGGTGCTGAGCGTCTAGATCTTGTTTCTGAGCAGAAATCCGCGACCTCTTCGGTTCCAGCTGGCCATCAGCAAGGCTAGCCAGCGGAACAATAGGCAGGTATAATATCTGAGACTTAGCAGCAATCCCAGTACCCAGACCGCGAGTTCTGTAGTCGGGCATAGCATTGAGAAATGAATCGATACCGTGCAAAAAAGTATCCATATTGTGCCGGGAGTTGAACAGCACAAGGTCGGCGGCCAGTGCGGTGAGTATCTGATTGTAGCCATACTGGAAATCTCTCTCGCCTCTCGCATCTTTCTAACCGGATAGACCAGCTGGTTCTCGTGAAAATAAACTAATTTCTTTGTAGCTGCCAGACACGGACAGAGACCCACTAGTTCGGCTAGGCTGAGCACGCTGCTGCAGAACAGGTGACTAAACTGCTTGTCTGAAAATTTTATGTTTAGACAACAGATACTAAAGTAACTAGATGGGCCACTCAGGCATATATACTTAGTAAAACAGCTTTCTACTTTCAGTTCAGTAGCAAAGAAGAATGCATAAGCTATTTTATAAAAAAAGGCAGCTGAAATGACTTTGATAAGTTTAGAAGCCCAAGCTTGCAGGCGTAAACAACTTGCTAATTGGTACGGCAGTAATGTACATTGGCCAGTCCACTGAAATGTCAGCCTTAGGCTGATATTCCGAGACAGGCAATAAAAATTGGGGCGGGGCGGGGCGGGGCGGGCGAGGGGTAGGGGTAGTGTGGAAAGGCGTGGTTGGGAGTTTAAGCTTGGGGGTAAGAGCCAATAAATGAACTTTGGCTTTAAAAATGCTTCCGTTTAACTTGCTACTGAACTGAAAGTAGCTTACACACAAATGTGCTGAGTGGCCCAACCAGTTATTCTAGTATCTGTGGTTTAGACAGAGAAATTAAGAATCAGTGCGCAATTTAACAATAAAAAGCGTATTTGTTACTAACAGTAGCAACTCAAATCTGATTTAAACTGCTGCGCTGGGCGTGGTTAAAATATCGCTACTATAATCATTAAAAAATCGATCGATTCCTATAAAATGGAATTTAAAGACAGCTGGCAACAGTTTGTATAGATTATAGTTCTACTTAGCTAACCGATACGAACCAGTTCTTTACAAAATAAAACACTGTGTGTGTGCACGATAGAGTGCAGTGCAGGTACTGCGTAGCCAGCATGACAAGGTGAACCAGAGTTAACGAGTGAATGCTTGGCTATTGGAACCATTGTGATCAGTGTTAGCACCATTGGGAACAGTACTATCGTTATTTAGGATCACTATTAATGTTATTAGGATCAATATTCCAGCCCTTAGGATCAATACTAGTGTTATAAGGATAAATTATTAGAGATATTATTAGGACCAATATTAGCGTCCTTAGGATCAATACTAGCTAGATATTAGGATCCATATTAGATATTAGGATAGACATTCGCTAAATTAGGATCATAATTAGTGCCACTAAGATTAATATGAGCACCATTTACACCAGAATGTAAAACTAGTTCGTGATTTTCGGCGTCTGTAATGCAACGACCCCAGCCAGCTATAAACATATTGAACAAAACATTACAAAAGCAATATAAGACAAGGAAGAAGAGACAGCCACAACAAAGGAATTAACACAGCTAATCTAAGGAATGCTCAAACCAGTACATTGTCCATTGCCCTACTGATTGATGTGCACAAGGACATTTACCGTCTTGGTGGCAATCCGTAAAGCAGATTATCTCATACGGCACTTGCGTAGGAGTCAGCATAGGACTACGACCCAAAGGTTCAATGCAGTGCAAAAATGCTACAGCCATAAATTTACTCACTGAATACGAACTAAACTGCTCAGACACCACACTGATCCCACAAAACTGCTCAGACACCACACTAATCCCACAAAACTGCTCAGAGACCACAATGATCCCACAAAACTGCTCAGACACCACACTGATCCCACAAAACTGCTCAGAGACCACAATGATCCCACAAAACTGCTCAGACACCACACTGATCCCACAAAACTTCTCAGAGACCACACTGATCCCACTAAACTGCTCAGAGACCACAATGATCCCACAAAACTGCTCAGACAACACACTGATCCCACAAAACTGCTCAGACACCACACTGATCCCACAAAACTGCTCAGAGACCACAATAATCCCACTAAACTGCTCAGACATCACACTGATCCCACAAAACTGCTCAGACACCACACTGATCCCACAAAACTGCTCAGAGACCACAATAATCCCACTAAACTGCTCAGACAACACACTGATCCCACTAAACTGCTCAGAGACCACAATAATCCCACAAAACTGCTCAGACACCACAATGATCCCACTAAACTGCTCAGACACCACAATGATCCCACTAAACTGCTCAGACACCACAATGATCCCACTAAACTGCTCAGACACCACACTGATCCCACAAAATTGCTCAGACACCACACTGATCCCACAAAATTGCTCAGACACCACACTGATCCCACTAAACTGCTCAGACACCACAATAATCCCACAAAACTGCTCAGACACCACAATGATCCCACAAAATTGCTCAGACACCACACTGATCCCACAAAATTGCTCAGACACCACACTGATCCCACAAAATTGCTCAGACACCACACTGATTCCAACACGGAGCCGCTCACCCTTAGCAGCCTCGGCCACCTGTTGTGCCACGTGCAGCGCGGAGCACCTGGCTCGCCAGTGCCACTTCTTAGCCGTCATGGCAACCAGATGCCAGCAGCCTGGCGGCAGAATCTCCCCAGTCAGGTAGTCAATTAGCTGCCGATGCGAGCCGCCGTAAAATGGCTCGATAATTAGGACTAACGGCTGGGTTGACATCGAAGCGTTGGGCTGAAACTAAGGTATATAATAAATGCATTATTATAATTGTACTAACTGCCTATCAGACTACAATTTTATGAGCTTGATTTATAAGCGGATATTTCAATTCGGGCATAGGACCCCACAGCTTGGTATAGTCAGGGGGGGTCATAGGACCCCACATCTTGGACTAGTCAGGGGGTCATAGGACCCCACAGCTTGGCCTAGTCAGGGGGTCATAGGACCCCACAGCTTGGCCTAGTCAGGGGGTCATAGGACCCCACAGCTTGGCCTAGTCAGGGGGTCATAGGACCCTACAGCTTGGCCTAGTCAGGGGGTCATAGGACCCCACAGCTTGGTATAGCTTAGGGGACATAGGACCTCACAGCTTGGTATAGCTTAGGGGACATAGGACCTCACAGCTTGGTATAGCTTAGGGGACATAGGACCCCACAGCTTGGTATAGCTTAGGGGACATAGGACCCCACAGCTTAGTCTAGTCAGGGGGGTCATCGGACCCCACAGCTTGGACTAGTCAGGGGGGTCATAGGACCCCACAGATTGGACTAGTCAGGGGGTCATAGGACCCACAGATTGGACTAGTCAGGGGGTCATAGGACCCACAGATTGGACTAGTCAGGGGTCATAGGACCCCAGAGCTTGGCCTAGTCAGGGGGGTCATAGGACCCCACAGCTTGGCCTAGTCAGGGGGTCATAGGACTCCAAAACTTGGTTTAATCCTGGGGGGTCATGGGACCCCACAGCTTGGTTTAGAGTAGGAGAGTCATAGGAACTTTAAAGTTGTTAATATACTATTGTAGTAGAGCCTTAACAAGGCATAAGAATCCCACAAGCTAGAAACGGTACTGGTTAAACTTTTTCAGCGCTTCGCTGTAACTTTTTAAAGTCTACCGCTATCGATACTCTATATTGATTAATTGAATTGGTAGACTACTATATAATAATTATGATTTATGACAGCAGCTATAAGCTGACGGCTGATAAGCTGATATTTGATAAGTGGAACAGAGAAATACTTTAGAAACGCATAGGCAGACAGAATTACCACGCAATGAGTAGGGCGAGTGAGTAAATATTACAGTAGCATTTAATAGTATATAAATATAGATAAACAAAAAGCGATTTAACATGCATAGAGATAAAACACAGGCCAAATAGAGAGAAGAGACAGGCCAGATACAGATAAGAGACGGACCAGATACAGATAAGAGACAGGCCAGATACAGATAAGAGACGTACCAGATACAGATAAGAGACAGGCCAGATACAGATAAGAGACAGGCCAGATACAGATAAGAGACAGGCCTGATTCAGATAAGAGACGGACCAGATACAGATAAGAGACAGGCCAGATACAGATAAGAGACAGGCCAGATACAGATAAGAGACAGGCCTGATTCAGATAAGAGACGGACCAGATACAGATAAGAGACGGACCAGATACAGATAAGAGACGTACCAGATACAGATAAGAGACAGGCCAGATACAGATAAGAGACGGACCAGATACAGATAAGAGACGTACCAGATACAGATAAGAGACAGGCCAGATACAGATAAGAGACAGGCCAGATACAGATAAGAGACAGGCCAGATACAGATAAGAGACAGGCCTGATTCAGATAAGAGACGGACCAGATACAGATAAGAGACAGGCCAGATACAGATAAGAGACGGACCAGATGCATATAAGAGACGGACCAGATGCATATAAGAGACGGACCAGATGCATATAAGAGACGGACCAGATGCATATAAGAGACGGACCAGATGCATATAAGAGACGGACCAGATGCATATAAGAGACGGACCAGATACAGATAAGAGACGGACCAGATGCATATAAGAGACGGACCAGATGCAGATAAGAGACGGACCAGATGCATATAAGAGACGGACCAGATACAGATAAGAGACGGACCAGATACAGATAAGAGACGGACCAGATGCATATAAGAGACGGACCAGATGCATATAAGAGACGGACCAGATACAGATAAGAGACGGACCAGATGCATATAAGAGACGGACCAGATGCATATAAGAGACGGACCAGATGCATATAAGAGACGGACCAGATGCATATAAGAGACGGACCAGATGCATATAAGAGACGGACCAGATGCATATAAGAGACGGACCAGATGCATATAAGAGACGGACCAGATGCATATAAGAGACGGACCAGATACAGATAAGAGACGGACCAGATACAGATAAGAGACGGACCAGATACAGATAAGAGACGGACCAGATACAGATAAGAGACCAACTGAGCTAAACTAACCGAACCGATCAAAGATCAGCCACCAGTACACTGCTCCAGAACGCCCCTATACTCAATATAAAAATTGATTGCTGTAAACTGCGTGGGAGTGAAATGGCATGCGCGCCTGAGCGAGCAGCCACTTTTTTTCACTCCTCTACTATTTGCTACCTCGCGGTGCAAGCAGCAAAATATATGAAATAAGAGTGCGGGATTAGGACTTTTGGACACGAAATACGATCTCACTAATTAAGAATATTCACGCCTTATAATTATCGGAGCTGCAGGCCACCAAAAGATAAGCGATTGTAGGCTTTGGTAAAAGACTGTCTGTAGACTTAATTAATAACTATTCTAAAAGCGAAAGTTGATCCATGATTAGGAGAAATTAATACTGAAAAACACACATTGTGGGTTCTCTTGCAAAAGAAAAATTGCTTTGATTGTATTTTCGTGTAGAGAACAAGAGGTGGGCAGAGGAGCGGGAGGGTGAGAACAAGCGGTGGGCAGAGGAGCGGGAGGGTGAGAACAAGCGGTGGGCAGAGGAGAGGGAGGGTGAGAACAAGCAGTGGGCAGAGGAGAGGGAGGGTGAGAACAAGCGGTGGGCAGAGGAGAGGGAGGGTGAGAACAAGCGGTGGGCAGAGGAGAGGGAGGGTGAGAACAAGCGGTGGGCAGAGGAGAGGGAGGGTGAGAACAAGCGGTGGGCAGAGGAGAGGGAGGGTGAGAACAAGCGGTGGGCAGAGGAGAGGGAGGGTGAGAACAAGCGGTGGGCAGAGGAGAGGGAGGGTGAGAACAAGCGGTGGGCAGAGGAGAGGGAGGGTGAGAACAAGCGGTGGGCAGAGGAGAGGGAGGGTGAGAACAAGCGGTGGGCAGAGGAGAGGGAGGGTGAGAACAAGCGGTGGGCAGAGGAGAGGGAGGGTGAGAACAAGCGGTGGGCAGAGGAGAGGGAGGGTGAGAACAAGCGGTGGGCAGAGGAGAGGGAGGGTGAGAACAAGCAGTGGGAAGAGGAGAGGGAGAGTGAGAACAAGCGGCACAGAAGAGAGGAGAGGAAGGGGAGGGTGAGAAGAAGCGGTAGAGAGGAGAGAAAGGGAGGGTGAGAACAGGCGGTAGTGAGGAGAGGAGAGGGAGGGTGAGAACAAGCGGCAGAGGAGAGGAAGGGGAGGGTGAGAACAAGCGGCAGAGGAGAGGAAGGGGAGGGTGAGAACAAGCGGCAGAGAGGAAGGGGAGGGTGAGAACAAGCGGCAGAGGAGAGGAAGGGGAGGGTGAGAACAAGCGGCAGAGGAGAGGAAGGGGAGGGTGAGAACAAGCAGCAGAGTAGAGGAAGGGGAGGGTGAGAACAAGGGTGAGAACAAGCGGCAGGGAGGAGAGGAAGGGGAGGCTGAGAACAAGCAGCAGAGTAGAGGAAGGGGAGGGTGAGAGGAAGGATGAGAACAAGCGGCAGAGAGGAGAGGAAGGGAGGGTAAGATCAAGGAGGAAGCGGCGCAGTGAGGAGAAATAAGCAGAAGAGAGGAGTGAGACAAGGACACAGCTAACTAAGGCAGACAAGCGGGCAACCCGCAAACAGTGTTGGGCAAGTTACTCAAAAAAAGTAACTTGCGTTACTGTAACTTAAGTTACCAATTTTTAAAAAGTAACTTGCGTAAGGAACGCTTTACGAAAAAGTAACTTGCGTTACCATTTGCAAGTTACTCGGTAACGGAAGTGCCCAACACTGCCCGCAAAGTATTGAATGCTAGTGAAAATACGAGCTATCTATGGAGTAAAGAGAAGGACAACTGGACAAGGTCTCTAATATTGGCACAAGGGCCAACGTATAGAAGTCGTACAAAGCCACAATAAGGCCAGGATAAGCCTAACTTGGTAACAGTATAAGTATATTGAAGGGCAAAACCAGAACAAATACGGAAAATCTGCGCAGGAAAAATCTCTGCAAATCTTATACCAAGGCCCGCCCTCCCTCCCCTGGCTGGCGTGTTGTTTCGTCACCCTGCCAGTCGGAGAGGAACTTCAATATTTGGCCACATAGTAGCCACGGCCTGTATAAACTCAACTACACAACCAACTCAACAGATTGGAGAGTCCTCTGTGCACGTTTTTGACAATATATAACTACATCATCGTACCAAAACGACAAGATCGTAGCAAAAATGATATAAAAATTGGAGACAGGAGAAGGGAGGCAGGAGAGGGAGAGAGGCGGGAGAGGATGAGAGGCTGGAGAGGGAGAGAGGCGGGAGTGGGAGAGAGATGGGAGAGAGACGAGAGAGGGAGGGAGGCGGGAGTGGGAGAGAGATGGGAGAGGGAGAGAAGCGGGAGAGGGAGAGAGATGGGAGTGGGAGAGAGGCAGGAGAGGGAGAGAGGCAGGAGAGGGAAGAGGCGGAAGAGGGAGAGAGGCGGGAGTGGGAGAAAGGCGGGAGAGGGAGAGAGATATGAGAGGGAGAGAAGCGGGAGAGGGAGAGAGATGGGAGTGGGAGAGAGGCAGGAGAGGGAGAGAGGCAGGAGAGGGAAGAGGCGGAAGAGGGAGAGAGGCGGGAGTGGGAGAGAGGCGGGAGAGGGGGAGAGACGGGAGAGGGAGAGGGGTGGGAGAGGGGAGAGACGGGAGAGGGAGAGAGGCGGGAGAGGGGAGAGACGGGAGAGGGAGAGAGACGGAAGAGGGAGAGAGATGGGAGAGGGAGAGAGACGGGAGAGGGAGAGAAGGCGGGAGAGGGAGAGAGGCGGGAGTGGGAGAGAGGCGGGAGTGGGAGAGAGATGGGAGAGAGACGAGAGAGGGAGGGAGGCGGGAGTGGGAGAGAGATGGGAGAGGGAGAGAAGCGGGAGAGGGAGAGAGATGGGAGTGGGAGAGAGGCAGGAGAGGGAGAGAGACGGGAGAGGGAGAGAAGGCGGGAGAGGGAGAGAGGCGGAAGAGGGAGAGAGATGGAGAGGGAGAGAGACGGGAGAGGGAGAGAAGGCGGGAGAGGGAGAGAGGCGGGAGTGGGAGAGAGGCGGGAGTGGGAGAGAGATGGGAGAGAGACGAGAGAGGTAGAGAGGCGGGAGTGGGAGAGAGATGGGAGAGAGACGAGAGAGGGAGGGAGGCGGGAGTAGGAGAGAGATGGGAGAGGGAGAGAAGCGGGAGAGGGAGAGAGATGGGAGTGGGAGAGAGATGGGAGAGGGAGAGAGACGGGAGAGGGAGAGAAGGCGGGAGAGGGAGAGAGGCGGGAGTGGGAGAGAGGCGGGAGTGGGAGAGAGATGGGAGAGAGACGAGAGAGGTAGAGAGGCGGGAGTGGGAGAGAGATGGGAGAGAGACGAGAGAGGGAGGGAGGCGGGAGTAGGAGAGAGATGGGAGAGGGAGAGAAGCGGGAGAGGGAGAGAGATGGGAGTGGGAGAGAGGCAGGAGAGGGAAGAGGCGGAAGAGGGAGAGAGGCGGGAGTGGGAGAGAGGCGGGAGAGGGAGAGAGATGGGAGAGGGAGAGAGGCAGGAGTGAGAGGGAAAGAGAAGATTAAGAGAAAAGAAACGGATTAAAGAGCACAGTAAGAAACAGAGAGTGCAGCAGAAACTAAACAAACCAAAATGGAGAGGGAGAGAAAGCAACATGCACACGGGATACAAAGTGCGTACTAAATAAATAAAATAATGAGTACACACACACGCACGCACAATGAGCTTAGTCGGCTGCCATAACCCTGGCCCACACCGGCAGTTCCGCTGTCGCCCATTTCGCCAATCGATCAGACAGAGAGGAGAGAGAGGCGAATAGATTCCATAGCTATAATATGGCATGCGCGAGAGCCTGCACCAACACCACCCACACAAAACTGGGGTGTGGCCTAAGAGCTTACAGAAGTGGTTGAAAAAAAACGGAGTAAACGCCTTTTTTATACACTGTGGCAACGTAGCTACGACTATATATTGTATATATGTATATGGTACGTACACCCCAACTACTTAAGAAAAAATATACACCAGTACATGGAAATTAAGAATAAATTATATGACCATATAAAAAAGTCAAAATATACTGCATTGTTAGTTCGCTCCCAATGCCTTCCCCTGTTAAACCTAATAAATTATAATTTGCAGATTATTACTTACTGTTCTCTAAAAGAACTTACTATAAATACAAGTGTAAGTGCTGAATACGAAAAGTGATGCAAAATTCTAACAACAATAAAAGTACTAATAGGAATTTACTTTTACACAGTTGTATAAGCGATTTTAAATGACCGATTACCAACTATTTTGGTTCTCTATTCTCACCATAGCTCTCTCTATTCTCACCATAGCTCTCTCCATTCTCACCATAGCTCTCTCTATTCTCACCATAGCTCTCTCCATTCTCACCATAGCTCTCTCTATTCTCACCATAGCTCTCTCCATTCTCACCATAGCTCTCTCTATTCTCACCATAGCTCTCTCTATTCTCACCATAGCTCTCTCCATTCTCACCATAGCTCTCTCTATTCTCACCATAGCTCTCTCTATTCTCACCATAGCTCTCTCCATTCTCACCATAGCTCTCTCTATTCTCACCATAGCTCTCTCTATTCTCACCATAGCTCTCTCTATTCTCACCATAGCTCTCGCTATTCTCACCATAACTCTCTATTCTCACCGTAGCTCCCTCTTTTCTGACTGTAGCTCCCTCTATTCTCACTGTACCTCTCTCTACTCTCACTATAACCCCCTCTTTTCTGACTGTAAACCCCCTCTATTTTGACTGTACCTCCCTCTATTCTCACTGTACCTCTCTTTATTCTCACCATAACTCTCTATTCTCACCGTAGCTCTCTCTATTCTCACCGTAGCTCTCTCTATTCTCACCGTAGCTCTCTCTATTCTCACTGTAGCTCTCTTTTCTCATCATAACTTGCTCTATTATCACCGTAGCTCTCTCTTTATGCTCACCGTGATAAGTTGTAACTCAACATATCGGCACTACATTCAACTACCTACTTTTCTTACTGATGTTGATACAATTTTGAAACAAAAAATTCTACATAACTTTCATAAGCAAGATTTTAACCAACTAAAACTAAAGCTTTAATTTAACGTGGTTAGAAAATAAATTAAACAAATAGCAACAATAAAGTTTTAATTGGTTCGCACAAAAAATCAATCAGTTAACACACAAGCCCAAATAATTTTTAGTGTTTATTTAGCAACCTAGATTATATATGCACACAGAATTATTGCAATAAATATTACTCTTTTAATTATCTATATATAGCCTATTTATACTGTCACTTCTAAAAGAATTTTTGTTAGATGTGTAATATGCATAGCTACCGTAATTAATTCACCCATAGCCATATCATAGCATTTATAAATAATAAATTAATATTTACTAATACTCGATTGAAACAGCAATTTTCGGCCATTCTCAAGTTTAAAACAGGCGAAATGATCATCAAGACAATTAACATGGGTAAGGATTTAATCGTTAAAAACAAACAGGGAAAATTATGTCATAAAATATTAAACGCATTACGATTCAACCAGTTGACGAAATCAACAAAACATTATGACTGACGCTACGGATATCAGCGAGATAGCAAATTAACTTTACAGATCTGCTACTGACTTGCACAATAATCAGATTTACCCGTAGTGATGTTACCATCTATCCGTAAGTATTAGTTATATAAGATGCTCAATGAATTGGTGTTTCTAAGAATGGTTTATTTTTTAGTCTCTTTTTGGGCGATTCTTGAAATTTCTATATTTTGTCAATCCTTGGAGCTGTCCTACTGAAGTATAAATATACTTCATACTAAGAAGCTATTCTTAGAAATGTCTTGGGAGATTCTTAGAATTGCCCTATTTCGGGCGATTCTTAGAATTGCTCTATTTTGGGCGATTCTTAGAATTGCTCTATTTTGGGCGATTCTTAGAATTGCTCTATTTTGGGCGATTCTTAGAATTGCTCTATTTTGGGCGATTCTTAGAATTGCTCTATTTTGGGCGATTCTTAGAATTGCTCTATTTTGGGTGATTCTTAGAATTGCTCTATTTTGGGCGATTCTTAGAATTGCTCTATTTTGGGTGATTCTTAGAATTGCTCTATTTTGGGCGATTCTTAGAATTGCCTTATTTTGGGTGATTCTTAGAATTGCCCTATTTTGGGTGATTCTTAGAATTGCTCTATTTTGGGCGATTCTTAGAATTGCTCTATTTTGGGTGATGCTTACAACTGATCTATTTTGGGTGATTCTTAGAATTGATCTACTTTGGGCGATTCTTAGAATTGCTCTAACTCGGGCGATGCTTAGAATTGCCCTATTTTGGGTGATTCTTAGAATTGCCCTATTTTGGGTGATTCTTAGAATTGCTCTATTTTGGGTGATGCTTACAACTGATCTATTTTGGGCGATTCTTAGAATTGCTCTATTTTGGGCGATTCTTAGAATTGCTCTATTTTGGGCGATTCTTAGAATTGCTCTATTTTGGGCGATTCTTAGAATTGCTCTATTTTGGGTGATTCTTAGAATTGCTCTATTTTGGGCGATTCTTAGAATTGCTCTATTTTGGGTGATTCTTAGAATTGCTCTATTTTGGGCGATTCTTAGAATTGCCTTATTTTGGGTGATTCTTAGAATTGCCCTATTTTGGGTGATTCTTAGAATTGCTCTATTTTGGGCGATTCTTAGAATTGCTCTATTTTGGGTGATGCTTACAACTGATCTATTTTGGGTGATTCTTAGAATTGATCTACTTTGGGCGATTCTTAGAATTGCTCTAACTCGGGCGATGCTTAGAATTGCCCTATTTTGGGTGATTCTTAGAATTGCCCTATTTTGGGTGATTCTTAGAATTGCTCTATTTTGGGTGATGCTTACAACTGATCTATTTTGGGCGATTCTTAGAATTGCTCTATTTTGGGCGATTCTTAGAATTGCTCTATTTTGGGCGATTCTTAGAATTGCTCTATTTTGGGCGATTCTTAGAATTGCTCTATTTTGGGTGATTCTTAGAATTGCTCTATTTTGGGCGATTCTTAGAATTGCCTTATTTTGGGTGATTCTTAGAATTGCCCTATTTTGGGTGATTCTTAGAATTGCTCTATTTTGGGCGATTCTTAGAATTGCTCTATTTTGGGTGATGCTTACAACTGATCTATTTTGGGTGATTCTTAGAATTGATCTACTTTGGGCGATTCTTAGAATTGCTCTAACTCGGGCGATGCTTAGAATTGCCCTATTTTGGGTGATTCTTAGAATTGATCTATTTTGGGTGATTCTTAGAATTGCTCTATTTTGGGTGATTCTTAGAATTGATCTATTTTGGGTGATTCTTAGAATTGCTCTATTTTGGGTGATTCTTAGAATTGCTTTATTTTGGGTGATTCTTAGAATTGATCTATTTTGGGTGATTCTTAGAATTGCTCTATTTTGGGTGATTCTTAGAATTGCTTTATTTTGGGTGATTCTTAGAACTGGTTTATTTAGGCGTTCTATAACCCCTAAACTAAGCATTCAAGCGATTCAACGGCAAACTAAAAGCAAACGACGGAGCAAAGAAAAAAACATGGAAACAAAAAATCCAGCTGCGTTTTGCACATGAAAATCTTCCACATCAGACCTGACTTTAGAGAGCCAATCAGAAACTTGAAAAAAGGCACTAATTCACTGTCTTGTAAAATTTGAAAAAAAACCTAATGGCATCAGTTGTAATTTGGTCAAAAAAGTACTGGAAGAACTTTCTTAAATTGAGGAGACATTAAACGCTTCTGGAAGTTGAGATAAACGAAACAAAAAATAGAAATTGATTGGCAATTAAAAATTAGAAATCAGCAATTCTGCAGTGAGCCATTCTGAACAGAACAGGAAGTAGGGGTGTGCAGGACATCGAGATTACATGTAATTTTAGTGGCGAGTGTGCTATGCACCGCTTTGTACAGAATTCTGTATTGAGGACATATTTAGCGCCATCCACATGCACATTTGGCGACACTCAGACACATTTGGCGCCAATAGGACACATTTAGCGCCGTCTAGACACACATTTAGCGCCATCCAGACACATTTAGATCCGAACAGACACATTTGACGCTACTTGGACACATTTAACGCCAATCAGACACACAGATCTGAGACGACATTTTGTATTGACCACGCACATTTTGGGACATCAGGACACATCTGGAGTCACTCAGACACATTTAGCGCCATCGAGACACACATTACGAACCACCCAGACACATTTAGTGCTACCCACACATTTGGCGCCACCTAGAAAAATTGAACGCCAGACATACATTTGGCGCCAGTCAGACAAACATTAGGCGCCACCCAGACACACATTAGGCGCCACTCAGACAAACATTCGGCGCCATCCAGACACACATTAGGCGCCATCCAGACACACATTAGGCGCTACCCAGACACACATTAGGCGCCATCCAGACACACATTAGGCGCCACCCAGACACACATTAGGCGCCATCCAGACACACATTTGGCGCCACCCAGACACATTTAGCGCCACAGAAAACCAGTTTAGACACACTCAGCCGTTTGCCCTCTTCAAACAACCAGTCTAGACTTTAAACTCTGTCTTAAATTGTGAACGCCATTGACTGGAACCAACCGAAAATCTATTAAACGAATAAAACGAATTCCATTCTCTATGGAACGATCTGGTTGATAAATAATGGCGCAGGAAAATAAAAACAATTTGTTTACGGAGTTCGCACGGTGCAGCGCAAGGAGTACATTAAATTATAAACAGAAGGCTTCGTTCAATACGCAGCCAATGCAAATCATAACCCCACACAGAAACTCTAATTGTTATTATCAGACAAATAATTTTCAAAATGACAACATTCAACACGGCATACAACAGCAAGAAACCCATGGACAAGCAATGAACTGTACAACTGTAATACCGACCACCGAACAAAGCTTTACTCTGTTTGTGTTGCTTTTTTACTTTAGATAAGTTGAAGCCAATTTCTGCTTCAAGTTTGTTGCAAAAGAAGAAGATTGTTGTTGAAGTCGATATTGAACGGGTCTGGTTTGCTGTAAGTCTTCCTGCACTGCAACTTGGAGGTCCCATTGGGACTGAAAAGAAGACCTGCTGCTGCTCCTGGAAGCGCGAAAGCAGCAACTCGAACAGGAGCAACAACTGCCGAACATTTCCTGACTAGCGTAGGACATGTACAAGAAGCCGTCTTCGTCGCGCTCCTCTTCGTAGATTTCGGCAATTGTGGCGGACATTGAAGCGATGCTCTTGTTGTTGACCACAAGGTAGAAGGCCTGAGAGGGGTGTAAGAGTGGGCTGATTCAACATCTCACAGGCAAAGTGAGTAGCTGAATGCATCAAATCTCAATGGCTGAATGCATCAAATCTCAATAGCTGAATGCATCAAATCTCATCAGCTAAATGCATCAAATCTCATCAGCTGAATGCATAAAATCTCAATAGCTGAATGCATAAAATCTCAATAGCCGAATGCATGAAATTTCATCAGCTGAATGCATCAAATCTCAATGGCTGAATGCATCAAATCTAATAGCTGAAAACATCAAATCTCAATAGCTGAATGCATAAAATCCTAATAGCTGAATGCATCAAATCTCATCAGCTGAATGTATCAAATCTCATCAGCTGAATGCATCAAATCTCAATAGCTGAATGCATCAAATCTCATCAGCAAAATGCATCAAATCTCATCAGCTGAATGCATCAAATCTTAATAGCTGAATGCATCAAATCTCAATAGCTGAATGCATCAAATCTCATCAGCT
This sequence comes from Macrostomum lignano, assembly GCA_002269645.1. Lineage (NCBI taxonomy): Eukaryota > Metazoa > Platyhelminthes > Macrostomidae > Macrostomum > Macrostomum lignano. Next base: position 46,995 of record NIVC01003813.1, read on the forward strand.
GAATGCATCAAATCTCAATAGCTGAATGCATCAAATCTCATCAGCAAAATGCATCAAATCTCATCAGCTGAATGCATCAAATCTTAATAGCTGAATGCATCAAATCTCAATAGCTGAATGCATAAAATCTCATCAGCTGAATGTATCAAATCTTAATAGCTGAATGCATCAAATCTCATCAGCTGAATGCATCAAATCTAATTAGCTGAATGCATCAAATCTCATCAACCGAATGCATCAAATCTCATCAGCTGAATGCATCAAATCTCATCAGCTGAATGCATCAAATCTCATCAGCTGAATACATCAAATTAAATTAACTGAATGCATCAAATCTCAATAGCTGAATGCATCAAATCTCATCAGCTGAATGCATCAAATCTCATCAGCTGAATGCATCAAATCTCATCAGCTGAATGCATCAAATCTCAATAGCTGAATGCATCAAATCTCATCAACTGAATGCATCAAATCTCATCAGCTGAATGCATCAAATCTCATCAGCTGAATGCATCAAATCTCATCAGCTGAATGCATCAAATCTCATCAGCTGAATGCATCAAATCTCATCAGCTGAATGCATCAAATCTCAGCCGAATGCATCAAATCTCATCAGCTGAATGCAAAGGCACAAAAATTATCATCTCACAGAACACTAGAAATCCATAAAAAGAACCCCTGTCTCACCTGGCTATGATCAATTTTCATTCGGTTCCTAATAATAGTGGCAAACTGGCCCATGGTGAGCTCCTGCGGCACTAAAAATTTGGTCTTATCCAAATGCGGCAGAGTTCTCTCCTTCTCGTACCGTTCAACAATCACGGGAATCTTCGCGGGAAATTTGGTTTTAATATGATACGATTCCGCTTGTCTCTGTCCGAGCGATTTTTTCGCTTTGAACGATTTTCGTACGTCAAAGCTTTCAACGCTGTCATTGTCTCGGTGGCCACCGGAGCCGCCACTGCCGCCGCCGCCCCTGAAGCCGCGGGAGAAGCCGCTAACCTCGGAGCCGGAGTCCATTGCTAGCTCTAGCTATTAATAATCTCAAACAATCTGAGTTAGTTTTAACTGCAATCCAATCAGGCCGAGTTAGTAAAGTACAATTAGAAACTTATTAGACATCTGGCGTGATTGGGCGCAGAAATTAGTTTCATTGAAAGTTGATAAATCATGATTGATTAGCATAAAAAATATGATACATTTACAGCAGTACCAAATTATTGCATTGATTTTAATGCAGGTATCTAGCAATTGTTAACACTGAAAATTACTTGTTTTTTGAGAGCTTTTGTATGCAGATTTTATGAATATTGTCTAATAAGTTTATTAGAGGGGTTGCAGCCTAGTGGTCAGAGCGTTGGACTCATGATTTGAAGGTCGGGGGTTCGATTTTCGACCCACTCGGAACAATTTGTGTCCGGGTGCCGGTATTAGCTGGGGGCTGGGGTAATTCAGGGTGTATGTGTGGTGACCCCCCCTCCCCTTAGTCGTTGGACTGAACAGCCATACACAGCCTATAGATGCACGCGCAATAGCTGCGGCTGAGCTGTCAGTTACACATATGCTAATTAGGACAGGTGTAATAAATTACTATTAATAGCTTTATGAGCAATGATCTTAATTGCAGTAGAGCTATGGAGCACCTCAGCACAATGCCTTTGGCGCCATCGTCCCACAGCCAGCACTGAGGCAATTCCACTGACTCCTAAGCGGCCTAGACTTTCTAGTCATCAGGCATGTACACTTTTTGCACCTTGGGGGTCAGCCTTTGCAGGTTGTGAATAGTACAACAAACCCTCTAGTTAATATTTATGCAAAAGCTTTAAATGAATGTGGCCATGCATGGAATTGAGCCAGGATTTGTAGCATGGCAGCATGAGAGGCAGATGCATTTATTGCTACTCTACTCTGTAATAGTAATTGAATATTTTCATATTGTTATTTGTATCAGCAGTGTGGTCATAAGGCTATAGAAAACACACTTAATGCCATTTAAAACCATTGTATTGTACTTTAATAACCTCAAATTTTCATCATATTTTTAAATGCCATTCATTATCCTTCCAGAAACTTCTTCAGATTAGCAGCTTATTCATAATATATGCTAGTATTCTATATAGTATTCTACTTATACTTATATTTGCATAACCTATATAATTAAGAATCTGATCTCTTTGATACAATGCATTCAATCTTTCTAGAAATTTCTGGAAATCATTCATCATATATCTATAAATATATACTGATAGCAGTGACTCAAATCACTTTTCAAATCCCTGATCAAATTTCTATTGATTACCTAAACCTAAACAAAGCACTACCTTCTAATAAGTTATTATTATGATAATGAAATCATGACATTATAGTAATAGAATATTAGCAAAAGGGTTTTTGGTTATCTGTTCAATTGCCTACTTGTATAAATACTACCTTGATGCAATCAATTCAATGCTCTAAACTAAATCATCATATACTTGTACTATATATATAGGCTTATACTTTTCACAGATATAAGAAAAAAGCTACATATGCTAAAAAGGGAAAGCATGCTAATAAATTATATCTCATAGAATCAAATGGCTTTTGCCTAACTAGGTATAGTATAAGTTCATCTCAAAAATCAAGAAAATGCAAATAAAAATTATAGATTTGCTTTTATCTATACATAACTAGCTGATCTGGCAAGGGACCTAGCATCCAGCCAAGATAAATTGCAAAAATACAGACAAATTATTAGTTAGATGATTAGGCATTTAGCCTTAATAATATAATTATAGTTACTCCTGCCATTTACCTAAAATTATGTTGATTTTTGCTTAGGCTTCTTTCATGGGTAAGTTAAATTTTTGGTCAAAAAGTAAATCACAAGGCTAGTATACTGGTAAATCAGAGAGGTTGCATATGAATGCTTGCTTATATATTATTTTTATATATAGAGCCACATATTTTAGCACTATGAATTAAAGAATACTTTGGATTTTTCTTAAATGTTTGATATTTAGCTAAAATTGAAGATACAAGCAACAAAAAGTTAATATGAATGAAGCCAATAAGAAAGCTGCCTAGCATTTGCCACTATCAAAGAAGGCTAAGACTATATCATAAGGCTTTAATTGCCAAATCTCCTTGGGAACCAACTGACAAATAAGCCATTGTTCTTACAAAAAATCTTAGTAAGCATGAAAGATTTTACTACTTTAGTTACTAAAAATTCTAAGAAAAGATAAGGGGAAATAGAGAAAGGAACAAAGGAAGAGAGGAAAGAAAAGAGAAGAAATGGGGAGAGTATAGAGAGGGTAGAGATGAGAGAAAAGAGAGAGCAGACAGGGATAAAAGCAAAGAAAAAGGAGAAAGAAGAGGAGGGGAAGAAAAAAGATATTAGAAAAGAAGAACAAGGGAAAGAAGAAAGAAAAGGAAGGAAAGGGGAGAAAGGAAAAGGGGAAAGAAGAGAAAGGGGAAAGGGAGTAAAAAAGTAAAAGAGAGGAAAGAAAGAAGAAAATAATAGAAGAGAGATTGAGAGAAACATGAAAAAGAAGAAAAATAGGCAAAACTATATCCAAGTTGATAGGCATTAAATGCATTTTACACTGAGCTATCTATAGGACTATTCATACATGTGCAACCCCCTCATTTACACTGGCTTTGCAACTTACTTTTTGACCAAAAAAGTGACTTATCTATAAAAAAACCTAAAGAAAAATTAACATATTTTTGGGTAAAAGGCAGGAGTAACCTGGACTATATTTTTAAGGGTAAGTGCCTCATCATCTAATTAGTAGTAACTATAATTTTTGGGGCACTTTTAACTTGCCTTGGCTAGGCCCCTTGCTAGCCAGCTGGATCAGCCAGGTTGGCTACATTTTGCACATGTATGATACAATTCATAGCTACAATACCTACACTTTTATAATTATTTAGCAGCAAAAAGTCCTAATGCCCTATCTATAAATATTTTGCCAAGTGTCACTAGCTAATGGCATATTGCAACCAAAGCAAGAAAATTATAGAAAGTTATAGAATATTTATAGTTAGCATCTAGTAGGTTTATTTACACCATTCTATCTATCAATGCTAATATTTTTATTTTTAAATGCGTACAATGATGATAAGAGAAGGAAAAGCAATGATTATATTATATTGAGCTTGTTAGTAACTTGATAGATATATCAAATAAAAACATGATACACTTTTTTCAAGATCTTGATGAGTGAGATCTTGTCCAACTAATAATTTTTAATAAAAAATTGTTCATTTTTATATATTAGCTATAGTCTAGATCATGACAGGCATATACCAGAATAAAAACTAGTTTTTTAAATTATATGCAATGTAAATTAAAAAATTCTTATATCAAGCATAAAGTTGCTAATATGCAAAATTTTTATAGTGTATATTTAAAAAAATGAGTTATTATTAAACTTAAAAGTGTTTTTTCTTTGCTAGAACCTAGTATTTTGTTTTAGTTCTGTTTTCCTTATAAGTGCATTATTATTTTTTGTTTTTGTTTTTACGTATTTTAAGAAAATCTATTTTATATATATATATCAACCTATCTTTAGAAGATTTAGTGCATACCAGAATTTTCTAGTATGTATTTGAAAATGTCAATATAGACAATGTGCGTTAAGATATCAACATGCATGGTATGCAACTGAAAGAAAATATGTTGTTAGCATAAAAGTTGTTACCATGCATAACTACCATACAATGTGCATATGGCATGCTAGTGTGGGGTATATAATGGATAGATATTAAAGTTATTAGCCGCAAATGTTTTTATGATTAGAGGATAAATTAGAAGAGTAGTAGTTTTAGAGGTATTAACTAGGATAAATATATTAAAGATATCAATAGTTAGTTAATAGGTATATATAGGTATATATACAGGGTGGATCCATTGAAATGTCACACTTTAGTACTGAGTATATTTTTACTTGATTTTAGACAAGAAAAAATTGCAGATTAAAATGAATTTGGTAAATGATCAACACCTTGTCAGGAACAGATTTACTCAATGTAACTGCCATCTGCTTCTACAACTTTCTCCAGCTGAGCTCAAAATCTACCAACAGCTTTTTGCACTTTAGCTAATGGGATTTTATCCCATGCTTTTGAGATAGAGGTGCACAACCACTCAAGATTGTGGTGAGATATGTGACAGGCCTTGCGCTCAACTTGTGCCTAGAAATAATAGTCCAGTGGATTAAGATCTGGCAACAAAGGTGGCCAGAAGTCCTTTGGCCAATAATTTGCAAAATTCTCTGACAGGAAGTTCTGCATGGTTGTCGCAGTATGTGCAAGTGCACCATATTGCTAGAACACATATTGGCAACTTGGATAGTGCTGATTTAGCCATGGCAGCACTTTGTTTTATAGTAGCTCCTCATAGCCAATAGCATTGAGCTGAGCACTAGGGTCAATGAAGATTGGGGGGGGCACTTTTGTCCATCAGAGCTGATGACACCTAGCACTATGATAGAAGCTGGATTTTTTATGCGCTGCACCATACAAGCATTGTCTGGGACATCCTTTACATAGCCAGGTACCAAGTATTGGTCATTTCTTCTATTGGCAGCTGCATTGACAGAAATTTTTTTTCATCTAAGAAGATGTGAACCAGATATGAATGCAACTTTAGCCAGCTAAGCAGTTGCTTGGCTTGCATCTTTCTAGTAAACTTCTGGGCTTCTGACAAGAAATGCCAACAAACTACTGCTCTGTTCTTCACTCTAACATCATCCTTGAGCAGCTGTTTCATTGTCTTGTGTGCCATTCCAAAGTCCCAAGCCAGCTGTCTAATACTTTGTCTTGAGTTCCTATGGATGTGCATTTTGACAGCTTTGATGACATTCTTAGTGCGAGTAGTATGGCTGTACCCACCTCTATGACATACCTTAATACTACCAATTGCCACAAAAAGTCACTTGGTTCAATAAACTTGGTTCTTCAAAATTCTAAGATGTCAAGCAATTGATGTAAGAGGCTCTCCCGCTTGAAATTTTTTTAATGATCTTTTAACCAATCTCCTTGTATGCAGACATAGTATAGTTAGATTACTGTAAAACTTTGCACAGAGGTCACACATAGATATGAGAGCAAAATCCTATGCGCTTGGCTTTAAATGCCCAAAACCAAAAAACAAAAACAAAAAATGAAAGTATGAAATTTCAATAGATCTATCCTATAGGCTATATTGTTAGTTTTTTTGAAAATTATCTTGTTTGAAAATTAAGCAAGGGATAGGCCTACACACTCCATAACACTAGCTAAAGTTATTTTGCTAGAATGCCTAAACAATGTGGAAGTAGGCCTAACTTTGGCATTCTTTCATTTTACGATCACCTAGCATTGTCCTTATGGGAGTTGGGACTTGCTATACAATCTTCCCGGAGGACAGAAAATTGCTCTTAAAATCGAACTTCAAAATTGGACCACTTCTAAGTGTGTCATTTTAACATAAAATCTTGTGTCCTATAGAAGTTAAAAGCCTGTCTTTATATTCACTTTCATTATACGATCATTTAAATAGTGACTTTATATGCAGATGATTGCAAGATAAAACCGAAAGAAAGAGCTTATAGATTTTGACTTACAATCACACCAATAGTAAAATTGTATTGGAGGGATTGTATGATGAAATGGTAGGAAATTGTTGCTATAATAGGCCCTAGACATTTCAACCAAACAATAAATTGCAGCCTCTAATATATCCGCGAACCAAAAGTCACCTAGCTCTTTTTACATGGCTCTTTTTGCACGGCCTTTTCAGGTGCTACTGCCACCCCATGCCCTTCCTCACTTTTGTCATATGATCACCCCTTGGTATAACACATAGGTCCAATGAACTGGGAGGATCGTATGACAAAAGTGAGGGGGGGGATAGCACTTGTAAATCTTATAATGAATACAATTTCATTCTTGAACCCTGTAGATCATTAAGTTGATGGAGATCAATGTAGCAGTTTGTATCTGAAGCTGCCATGAACTGGTGCAACTTTGCCAGGGATGTAATGTGTAAGTAATCCATTCACTTTTGTCATAGGGCCTACAATCCCTCTAATACAATTCTATCAATGTGGTGATTGTAATTCAAAACCTACAAGCTCTTTTGGTTTCATCTTGCGATCATCTACATATAACTTCACCATTTAAATAATCGTATGATGAAAGTGAATATAAGCTTTGTGCTTTCATAACTAATGCTACACCCACAATCCTCAAGTTGACTGGCAGTGATGAATTAGGTTGACTGGAAAGTGAGTTGCAATCATACATGCGCAACTTCTGAAATTACGCTGGCCGTGCGACTTAGTTTTCGATCAAAAATGCGACTTACCTATGTAAGAAAGCTAAACAAAGAATTGTGGGTAAACGGCAGGAGTAACTTTGACCATATTTTAAGGGCTAAATGCCTCGCCAGCTAATTAGTGCAGATTTTGCGGTTTTTATTACAGCTAATCAGTATATCATAGTGGCGGCCTGAGGCAATTAGTAATGATGACAATGAGTAAAGACATGTAATGACAAAAGTCATGATTCATGAATGTCTAGAAGTAAGTGAAGTGAATACAGTGTGGCCTATAGCTCAAGAATAATTTCACTTGCTAGACGATTTAGCATGGAAGATGAGAGCCCTGATTCAGATGGCTCATCAGATGCAGAATACAAATCCAGTAGAGATACAAGCTGTGAAAACCCACAGATTTTGAAACCACTGAATTCCAATTCCCGGAACTATTTTGCATAGATTCTTAAAGTTGAAGTCATGCTCAAACAAAAACTTGTTAACAGTTAGGAAAAAGGCAAACAAGGATGGGAATAAATGCATGTTAAATTAAGATTTGAGGCCTTTGCAAATTCTCTCCTTTCCTCAATCTTCTCATCCTCTTTTTCTTTTCTCTCTCATCCCTCATCCCTTCTCTCTTTCCTCTCCTCTCTTTCTTCCTCTCTTATCTCTTCTGTCTCCTGTCTACATTCTTATCTCTCCTCTCGTCTCTCTCCACTTCACTCTACTCTCTCATCTTATCTCTCCTCTCGTCTCTCTCCACTCAACTCTCTCATCTCATCTCTCCTCTCTTCTCTACTCTCTTATCTCTCCTCTCTTCACTCTCCTCTTATCTCCTCCTTATCCTCTCTTCTCTCGTCTACTCTCTTATCTCCTTTCTTCTCTCCTCTTTCCTCTTTCCTCTCTTTTCTGATCTCATCCATCATCATATCTTTCCTCTTTCCTCTCATCTCTCTCATCTCTCTCCTCCCTCAGCTTTTCTCTCATCTATCTTTTCTCCCATTGCATCGCTCGCCTCTCCTCTGTTTGCTTATCTCCAATCTTCTATTCCCTCTACTTTGAAGTAAGAAAATATGCACACATTTTTGCTGAAGATAAGAGGAGAGAAGAGGGCATTGAGGAGAAAGGGTAGAGAGAAAAGGGGAGAAAGGAGAGGGGAGAAGAGAGGAGAGTAAAAAGGAAAGGAGAGAGAAGAGGGAAAAGGGGGAGAGAGATAAGAGGGGAGGCAAGGTAGAGAAGAAGAGAGAGATGAGAGTTGAAGAGACACCAACCTTGCTAGTTAGAAAGTTTCAAAGAACCCGAGGGGCGAGGGCCAGATAGAGGGGCTTCGCGAGCTGGACTTTGCTGACCCCTGCTCCGGAGTTAAAGAAATCAATGGGAAACTGTTGACATAGGCTGCTGATTTCAAAGATCTTGTCTGTGGTTGAAGGCTTCTATTCTGTTTTTTTGCTCCCCTGCCACACTTGCACCTACTACCCTTGATCGCCTCTGATTGCGACTTACTTCCCTCTTATTGCGACTTAGTTGCTCCTTTTGCGACTTACCTAATCTTTTTGCGACTTACCTAATCCTTTTTGCGACTTACCTAACCCTTTTGCGACTTACCTAACCCTTTTGCGACTTACCTAATCCTTTTTGCGACTTACCTAATCCTTTTTGCGACTTACCTAACCCTTTTGCGACTTACCTAACCCTTTTGCGACTTACCTAATCCTTTTTGCGACTTACCTAATCCTTTTTGCGACTTACCTAACCCTTTTGCGACTTACCTAACCCTTTTGCGACTTACCTAACCCTTTTGCGACTTACCTAATCCTTTTGCGACTTACCTAACCCTTTTGCGACTTACCTAATCCTTTTTGCGACTTATCTAATCCTTTTGCGACTTACCTAATCCTTTTTGCGACTTAGTTGCTCCTTTTGCGTCTTACCTAATCTTTTTGCGACTTACCTAATCCTTTTGCGACTTACCTAATCCTTTTTGTGACTTACCTAATCTTTTTGCGACTTGACCTAATCCTTTTTGCGACTTAGTTGCTCCTTTTGCGACTTACCTAATCCTTTTGCGACTTACCTAATCCTTTTTGCGACTTACCTAACCCTTTTGCGACTTACCTAATCCTTTTGCGACTTACCTAATCATTTGTGCAACTTAATTTGCTTCTGCTGCAACTTGTTTTTCTTTTGCTTCACCATTTTACTTCCCTATATTGCTCTTTCCTCTTGCATTTTTTCATTTTTGGTCAACTCAATTTTGCGACTTACCCTGGTCCACCACAATTTACGGTGGCCAGATCGGCCAGCTCGGCCAGCAGTTGCGCATGTATGGTTGCAATGATTTTGTTCTTGGAAAATAAATGTGAAATGTACTTTTTTTGACAAACTAGAGTGTCTTTTCGACTCTTTTTTAATGGGGATCGTAAGACGAAACTTGACCTGCTCAGGGATTGTAAAACGTAAGAATGCTGTAACTTTTCCAGTCTCAGACAAATAACGAGAACCTTTATTAGATATACATTTTCATTCAGTTTTTAACATATACGCCTATTAGTATTAAACAATCAAATGTTTAATAGCCTGCCTAATAGTAACTTTGGCTTTGTAGTACACTTTGGCTCAAGATTTCTTTGGGACTAGACAAAACACAAAATAAAGTATGAACAGACGTCATAAGCGACATGGTCTAAGTAATATCTATTAATAGCCACTCTCCCTAGCCCCAGATGTATCAGAAATAAACTAACGAATAAACCGACCGAAAAGACAAAACAATCATGAGCACGGCATCAACAAACAACAAACAACGGCGTAATCACACTTACAAACAAGTTATGTTTTTTCTAGTAAAGTGTTTAAGTTAAAAGTTATAAAATTAAAAAATTTATATTATAAAAGTATTCTATGAATTTTTTATACTTATAGTTAGTCATCATCCTAAGATTCTTTAAAATAATGCTCGAAAGAGCCGATGAAGTTAGAAAAATTTGTTAAGTATTACATGACAATTTTTATTTCGTTTTCAATTTGTTGCCTCCTTCTCACTCGTTATAAAGCAACGTTGTTAAGCGCTTCACTAGCTCACTTAGGGTTTAACGTATTAATTGTGAAGTATCGTTGCTCTATTATTTGCACTAAATTCTAAACTAGATTGCTTTGGCCTACATTAAGTTGATAACTTACTACGCTTTTGAGTCATTAGTGCTGCCATATTTACTAAAATGTTGGTTACCTGCAGAACTCTTGCTGGTCAGAAGTTCACAGTTGAAGCTAACAGCTCAGATACAGTAAGTTCTTTTTTATCAAACTTTTAAAATACAAATACAAGTAAACAAAAAAGACAATGTCAATGATAAATCCTTTTTAAAAATATTCTTTTTACTTAAAGATATGCCATATTGACTACCTATTTAAGCCAGGGACTCCAATGAGATTTTGAAAGCAAAAAAAAATCAAAAAAGTAAAATAAAATATGATAGAGCTTGATTTTATGGGTTAAAAGACACTTCACTTTTAAAATTTAGCCTAGAATTAAAAAAGTTATGCAACTTTTTGTGTATATATTGTTATTAGTTTTGTAATGCAAATTTGCCATAAAGGCTTGTGACCTTTTTTTACAAAAAAATGAAAAGAAACTCAATTTCCAGTTTCAACTAAAATCATGTATAGTTAGATAAATATAACTTTGCAATTATTCAACCAAGCAATTAATGTGATATATTGTTAGAAAGTATTTTTCCTATAGAATATTTCTTTCTATACCACTTATTTCTATTTTTAGTTATCTAGGTTTAGTAAAGCAATAAAGGTTATTTTAAGCTAGAAAAATACAATTTAAGCATTTTTTCATTCGGTCACATTTCTATTCATCTTATTAAAGTCTATATCTATATTGACTAAATAATACTTATTAGAATTTAATTAAATTACTAAAATTAGGCTGACTAAGGTTAATAATAATAGTTTTTCAAATGTTGCAAGTTTGTTTGCCACTCTTTTGGCAACAAAAATATAGTAGAGTCATTTTAACTATCAGAAATATTAAATATATAATTAGTGCTATAAATAGGTTTAGACTTAAAAGATGATTATACCATAGTCAGGTAGGTGGCCTTTGCCATGGAAAATTCCAGCACACACAAAGGGTCCTTGGCGCACTTGGCGTACAATCATGGTGCACACTGAGTTCCCTGGCACATGCGGCACACAATCATGGTGCACAGTGAGGTCCCTAGCGCATGCGGCGCATAATTGCGATGCATGTGGCGCATAAGGTCCCTGACATATGTGGTGCTATGCACAACTTTGGTGCATAAGGAATCAGAATAGAATCTTTATTAGCATAATACTGGCATAGCATATCAAGTCTGCATGAATTTTAAGAATTTTGTAAATTTATTATAAAATATATAATTTATGTAATATATAAATTATATAAATTATATAAAATATATAAATTAAAGGCACAGACAGTCCATATTGCCGAAGGTGTAGCATACGCCGGAAAATTCCGGCGTATAAAAGGATTAGCTGGCGTACAACTGGCGTACAAAAGGTCTAGCTGGCATATAACTGGCGTACAAAAAATCTAGCTGGCGTACAAATGGTATAACTGGCATACAAGCAGGAAATACAACTTTGCAAGCGTAATACTTGGCATTGCATACAAGGCATTGAAGTCCGAAAAAAACCATTTCGTAAAATACAATACAATAAACAATCCATATGTGTTGCTGTTTATTTTAAAATTTGACAATAAATTGGTTAAATTTGATAATATATTGAAAAAATGTTTTACCATTAGTAGTTAAATTGTTTTGAATCAATAATTTGCTTACATTGTGTTTTACTATACCCGTCAATGCTATTTTTTTCAAATGAGATGGCCGAACTTTTTTATCTGTGCATTACAGCATTACTATTGTCTATATGCGAATATTGCGCTGCTTGTTCACACAATTTAATTATATTTTGCTTTTTCAAATTTCTTTGCTTTTGCTTTTACAATATTGCTGTGGCTGTGCCTGTAACACGTAATCATATCATTTAGTTTAGTTTAGTGCTTCGTTTATGGATGACATGCACAGTTTTAGAAGGCCTGTGGAATACTGGCGTACACATTATTGGTACACCTTTACTAGCATATTTTACTGGCGTACACTTTATCAGCTAGCCAAATACTTTCCAGCGTACACAAAACACGATCCGCAATATGGCAGACAGTGCACAAATGGCGCATAGATGGCGCATAGACAATGCACAGATTGTCCCAAAAAAATTATTCTGGTGCACACTGTGCCACCTTCCTGACTATGGTGATGATATAATGATAAAAAAATGAACCTAATTAATAATAGTGCAAATAACAATTAATATTCAAGTATTTTATTTATAATTATAACTATAAAAGTCAAGTGTTTCTAAAAATAATATAAAATAATTTCCCCATTTTTCTTAAACAAACAATAGTATTTTTATATTTTTAATAGCCAAACAATTTTTGTTATTTCAGAGTACTTATAGGCATGGCAGCCATGTCTATAATATTTGAGCTTATAGACACAGCTATTATCATCAATATAAAATGCATGTTCTGTAGGGCTCTCTTATAAGCAAATGGTGGCTTAGTAGATATGTCAATTGCCTTGTGATTGCATATAGAAAGGTTTGAATCCTAAGAGATATGTTTTTTTAATTTAATTTTTTAGTGAACAGAAGTTTTTCTATCTTGAGCTTTTTAAGTTTTGTTAATTAAAATAAAATAATAAATTAAGTTAAATTTTTTAATAAGAGTAATTCACTAAATCCTAAAGTGCGGCTGCAATTATATATGTAGTTATATCTATAAGTATTCAAACTTACAGATTATCAAATGTAAGTATAAAATTGAATAACATTGATAGGCTTTAAGTTTGATTCCTGATATTTTTTCAAGTTTGAATTGGTGCCACAACATGGTGGGCTCTTATTGCTAATACTATTGTACTATTAGATTCTACTATACTATTATTAACACAATAACATAGAGGCACCACAAAACAATTTTGCTATCCTATGGTGTCAATTTTAAAACTTTACTGAGTTTTTAGAGGCCAATTTAGTGTCACAAAAATAGGATGCAATACTTAGGAATCAGGTGTAAAATCATGATCCCATGCATACATGCGCAACCTCCGAAATTCCGTCGGCCATGCGACTTAGTTTTAACAAAAATGCGACGTAGTTTTTGGCCAAAAATGCGACTTACATGTAAAAAAACCCTAAAGCAAAATTAAAGCAACTTTGGGTAAACAGCAGGAGTAACTATGACTGTCTTATTAAGCCAAAATGCCTCGTCAGCTACTTAGTACTACTACTTTGGTTTTTTTCGGGTGGGCATTTTTGCGACTTCCTTGGTTGGCCGCCAAATCGGTCGACCGACTCGGCCGACTGTTGCGCATGTATGATCCCATGGCTCTTTTATGTAGAAAAAACAAAATTACAGAGTTAAGCTACTCATAATAGTAAATAAATTAAGTGGTGAAAGTCTTCTGCAATTAATATTAAAGGTAAAGAATTTTTTCAACCCTTAACCAATCAGGTCAAAGCTCTCAAGGAACTGATTGCTAAGTCGCAGGGCGATGCATTTCCAACTGAGTATCAACGCCTAATCTATTCTGGCAAAGTTATGTCCGACGATGACACGTTGGAAAAGTATGGCGTCACTGAGACGGGCTTTATTGTTGTCATGGCAACTAAGCCAAAGCCTGCGCCAGCCGCGGCTGAACCTGCTCCGGCTGCTGAGACGCCTGCTGCAGGAGCAGCTCCAGTTGGAGACTCTGCTGAAACAGGAGAGCCTACTGCTCCAGCTGCCGCTCCCAGTACTACTACTACTAGTGTAAGTTTGTCTTGTAGTTTTCTCTCATGTTAGCAGGCTTAATTCCTAGACAGATTTCTTGAGCTTCTCGTCCCCTTCAGTCGACCCACCCCTTCCTTCAGTTGATCCTCCCCTTTCTTTCAGTTGATCCTTCACTTCCTTCAGTGATCCTCCCCTTCCTTCAGTTGATCCTCCCCTTCCTTCATTGATCCTCCCCTTCCTTCAGTTGATCCTCCCCTTCCTTCAGTTGATCCCTCACTTCCTTCAGTGATCCTCCCCTTCCTTCAGTTGATCCTCCCCTTTCTTTCAGTTGATCCCTCACTTCCTTCAGTGATCCTCCCCTTCCTTCAGTGATCCTCCCCTTCCTTCAGTGATCCTCCCCTTCCTTCAGTGATCCTCCCCTTCCTTCAGTGATCCTCCCCTTCCTTCATTGATCCTCCTCTTCTTTCAGTTGATCCTCCCCTTCCTTCAGTTGTTTCTTCCCTCCCCTTCTGTCTAAATTAATTTATATTGCTTCCAGTCGGACGTGAAACCACCCGAGCGTGAGAACACCCTTGTCCACGGCGAAGAATACGAGCAGGCCGTTGCCAACCTAGTCAACATGGGTTTCCCGCGCGAACGCGTTGTGGCCGCTATGGGAGCCAGCTATAATAATCCAGACCGAGCTGCCGAGTATCTTCTGTCTGGGAATATTCCCGCCGCTCCAGAAGGCGGCGGCGGCGGCGGCGGCGAAGCAGATGACGACGACGAGGAAGGGGGCAGCGAAGGCGGCAGCGGAGGAGGTAGCGGCGGCGGAGGCGGTGGTGGCGGCAGCAGCAGCTTTGTTGAGCAGCTTCGACAGTGGCCGCAATTCCAGATGCTAAGACGGGTAGTAGCCCAGGTGAGGCAATGATGGACGCTAATTAGTGTGGTTTATAGCCCAGGTGAGGCAATGATGGACGCTAATTAGTGTGGTTTATAGCCCAGGTGAGGCAATGATGGACGCTAATTAGTGTGGTTTATAGCCCAGGTGAGGCAATGATGGACGCTAATTAGTGTGGTTTATAGCTCAGGTGAGGCAATGATGGACGCTAATTAGTGTGGTTTATAGCTCAGGTGAGGCAATGATGGACGCTAATTAGTGTGGTTTATAGCTCAGGTGAGGCAATGATGGACGCTAATTAGTGTGGTTTATAGCTCAGGTGAGGCAATGATGGACGCTAATTAGTGTGGTTTATAGCTCAGGTGAGGCAATGATGGACGCTAATTAGTGTGGTTTATAGCCCACGTGAAGCAATTACGGACGCAAATTAGTGTGGTTTATAGCCCACGTGAGGCAATGATAGACGCAAATTAGTGTTGTTTATAGCCCAGGTGAGGCAATGATGGACGCTAATTGGACTGTAATATAGGCGATGCTCTAGTTCGCAAATTTGCATAAACTAGCACAACTGCACAATGCCTCAACAGGACCAATCGTTGCTTCCAACCTTGCTTCAACAAATTGGTCAAAGCAATCCGCAGCTGCTGCAGGAGATCCAAGCTAATCAGGAGGAATTTTTGCGATTTTTGAACGAATCGCCGGACGAAAGCGAACCGGCCGTTGGCGGCCAACAGGGCGGAGGCGGCGGTGGAGGCCAGCAGCAGCCCAGACAGACTTTGCTGCGCGTCACACCTGAGGAGCGGGCGGCAATCGATCGGCTAAAAGACCTCGGCTTCCCCGAGCACATGGTTATCGAGGCGTACTTTGCCTGCGATAAAAACGAGGACGCGGCCGCGAATTTCTTGCTAAACGAGTGCTTCGAAGAGGAAAGCTAAACTAGATGTTATTCATAGCATCGTTTGGGCTGAGCACACTTTGACGAATCAGCGAGAAACAAGCGAAAAATGTTTAAAAAATAGTTGGTTTCATCCTAAATTTTTGTTTATTTATTCGTGCTTGTCTGTGCTAATATAATTGAGAATGCCTAACTCTCCTTATGTCTTAATTAGAGCACCGCACCCGCCCGGAATTCTATCTAGAAATGGTAATGCCTCGCATTGAACAATAAATCGTTCTTTTAGTGTTTTTAGCTAAGAAAAATACCTTGGGGGCCAGCTTATTGACTCTGGCTGCCTAGCAGTTGTAAGTAGTATGCGCCGCAAATTAATACCAAAATAGAATGCAGGAAAATGTCAGTTATTCTGCTAATAGAAGTGCATGCGTTACTGATAAAATAATCGGCATATGAAAACATTATTCTACATTTATTCGGCTTTCCAAATATCCTCAGTTTATTAATGTAATTCGCTAATTAAATACCATCTTCCCTTCTAATGAGGATATTTAAATTAAGTAGCAAAATCTAACCAGTGTATTAAACTTATCCGGTCAATGTACATGATTTGTTACTTGTTCAAGTAGTAATATAAGTAGCATCTTGTATATTGCGCTTGTTTAAGTATATAAATTTGCCTGCTCCTCTTAAAGCTAACCAAGCGTATAGTCGTGTAGCAACCGTTTTTTTGCCGTGAATTGGCTCTGGAAAAATTTCCAGGATTAGTTATTACCCTGTCTCACTTCGTCATGCGTCTGTCATACTCTTAATTATTGCCCTCTTATTTGATTGTTGATCTCGCTTCCTGGGACAGTTACACAATAGCTAAGCTGGGTGCACTGAATTGATGTTCGTCTTTGTACCTTCTACTATTTATATAATAGTTATTGTCCTGGATCCATAATCCATAATCCATGGTTCCCTAATCCATTCTTCTGTTTTTCCTTATTATCTTTTTTGTCTTGGGCTTAGAGAAAACAATTTGTTTGCTATTAAGCTTTGATCACAATTGCAGTAGTTTTTGTCTTATGTTTATTTATGTTCTTTGTTTAGTCGAGTAAGTTAATCTTTTTTTAGAAACGTCCACCAGCATTCAGCAACCTGTAGAATCACCCACAAGCAACCTCTAGAATCGCCCTAAATCAACCTGTAGAATCGCCTTAAAGCAACCTGTAGAATCGCCTTAAAGCAACCTGTAGAATCGCCCTAAAGCAACCTCTAGAATCGCCCTAAATCAACCTGTAGAATCGCCTTAAAGCAACCTGTAGAATCGCCTTAAAGCAACCTGTAGAATCGCCTTAAAGCAACCTGTAGAATCGCCTTAAATCAACCTGTAGAATCGCCCTAAAGCAACCTGTAGAATCGCCCTAAATCAACCTGTAGAATCGCCCTAAAGCAACCTGTAGAATCGCCTTAAAGCAACCTGTAGAATCGCCTTAAATCAACCTGTAGAATCGCCCTAAAGCAACCTGTAGAATCGCCCTAAAGCAACCTGTAGAATCGCCCTAAAGCAACCTGTAGAATCGCCTTAAAGCAACCTGTAGAATCGCCTTAAAGCAACCTGTAGAATCGCCCACAAGCAACCTGTAGAATCGCCCACAAGCAACCTGTAGAATCGCCCTAAAGCAACCTGTAGAATCGCTCACAAGCATCCTCCAGAATCGCCCACAAGCAACCTGCAGAATCGCCCACAAGCAACCTGTAGAATCGCCCACAAGCAACCTGTAGAATCGCCCTAAAGCAACCTGTAGAATCGCTCACAAGCATCCTGCAGAATCGCCCACAAGCAACCTGTAGAATCGCTCACAATCATCCTGCAGAATAGCCCACAAGCAACCTGTAAAATCGCCCCAAAGCAACCTGTAGAATCGAATTTATATGTTTATTTGTTCTATACCTAATGTTGCAGGCTGCCACGGCTGTGCGGTCACACGCCGTAACAAACGGCAGGGCTACGGCCCCGATAGAAATCCAGTCCGATTCAGAATCTTCCTCATCTGGTCTAGTCGCCGAAGCTGCCGCACCAACATCGACTCCCGTAGCAAAAACGTCAGAAGCAACCAAGTCAGTGGATAATGAGTCGGCGGAACCCTTTGATCTTAGTCGCCTGCTGACCGGCGTAAGATTCTACGTTGAAATTCGTCAAGGTATTGAAGATCGCAGCGAAGGCATTGCCGAAGAGATGACCCGTCTGGGCGCAAGCATTAGCGACCGGGTTAATTTAAGCGTCACTCACATTCTCTATCGTGCTGGTAGAAAAAAGACTCACGATTTTGCTGTTAAGCACGGCATTCCAATGGTCTCTGTAAGCTGGCCCTTAGCCTGCATTAAAGCTAAACGTCAAGTTAGTCACGAACCGTTCCTGCTCCCAGCTGGCGCTTGGTCAGCGGACGACAACTCAGCTGGTGGCACATCGTCGCCTCTGTTGAATCAGCTGCGCAAGCAGAGGCGTCGGTTTATGCAGCCTGGACTCGACCCGGAGAAGGAGCTTAAGTCTAGCGCGGATCGTTTGCGTAGAAAGCGCATGAAAACTGCGGTTGTAGATTCGTTGAAAATTGCCTGCCAGAAGTCGGCTGAGGAGTACGCCAATTTCAACGATAATTATTATCTATCCGTGAAGCTTCGCGTTCCAACGACACCGCCATCGATGAAAGAGCTCCAAGAACGTTTAGACCAGCAGCGACGCGACGGTATTCGATTCAACGGCAGTCTGAGCGACTCGTCATCTGTTGGCAGCGACGTTGAAGATGGTGACGAAAATCGGGATGTTGTTGGACGCGACGACAAAAAGTCTGTCGATGAGGATTCTAAGAAACCTGCTGTCATCCTTGCTCCCGAGACGCCAGCTCAGGAAAATGAAGCCAATATTGTTGTTGAGACAACGCCTGTTCCTCAGTTATCGTTGGAACCCGAACCCGCGCCAGTACCTGCGCTAGAACATGCGCCAGAACCTGCAGCAGAACCCGCGCCACCTCCCCAGCCAGCTGCCGTGCCACTTCGCCCGCGTCCTGGCAAGCGTCGTCTGTACAACGCCGAGACAGACGATTTTTGTGCATCATTCTCCGACTCTCTGTCTAGTTCGCAAGCCTCATCAGTAGAATTGCGTAATTTAGACGATGCAACCCCATCTGGTGTTGCTCGTCGGCGAACTAGCAGTCGCCGTCAGTCATTATCGTTAAAAGCTTCATCAAACACGACAGCAATGACGCCTGTGAATTCTCGATCTCGACGATCGCGTTCTTCGCAGTCGCCGAACGATTCTGCGCGCGTTGTTTCCTGCGTTAGTTCGGCCGAGCAGCGGCGCTACAATCGGCAGAAGCGCAGTTTAATGATGCTTCAAAACGAAAAGTCAGTCGCTAATCTGGCTACCAGTGAAGCTACCACGTCAAAGGCGCCGTCGCAAGTGCCGCCTCCTCGACGGCCATTCGACGGCATTGAATTGCCATCTCCAACGGCAACAATCGGAAACGATTCGTCGCCAATAAATTTGACTCATAAAACTGGGGCTCAAGATAAACGGCCAAAATATCGCCGACTCTATACGGCTGAAGACGATGAACTATCGGAGCCGACCGATTCTCCGGCTACAGCCGATCAGGTAGCCTGTTATCGTGCATTTCCAAAGCCTGTGCTACGCTTGCTAGCTCAAAAAAGCAACAATCAGGCTGCTAAATTGTGTATGGCTCCATCGCCTAGTCAGGTCGTTGCCAATTTGCCCGGTCGCGGCGGCAGCGGAACCAATGTGAAACGAACTGGTTCTACTGGTGCCGTTAAAAAAGTCTCAAATATTAGTCATAATCATCGATTCCGTTTTGGTCCTACTAAGCCCAACTGCTTGGTAGCTCGGCAGCTGCCCGCCGTAATGACATCCGATTTTGGCGAATTGCAGACGGGCCTAGCGGCTATATTGAAAACCAATGGTCGCTTTGAAACGCCTCCTGCGCAGCAGCAGAAGCCGCCTCCGTCTACTGGATCACTCTCGCAAGAAGCAGCCTCTAGTTCGCAGCTATCAACGGCTTCGTCGATTCGAAAGTCGATTCTTCAATCGGCTAGCACTAGTAAAGACTCGCAGCAGAGACAGTCTCGTAGAATCACATTTGCCGCTAATGTTGACGTTGCCAGTATCGAGTCCATTGCGAATCGATCGTCGGCGCCTTTAAAGTCGTCTTCTTCCGTTATTCCCGTTTCCGCCGTTGACACCCCCACTACTCCTACTTCGACAACGCCTCAAGCGTCATCGGCAACGCCTCAAGCTTCATCGGCACAGACTTCTACGCCTGTCATGTCATTGTCAACAACTTCAAAAGTTTCGGAACAGCTGGTTGCTCGAAATTCGTCTCCTCGCGTTGCTTTGTGGGATATTCGCTGTCAGTCGAATCTAGATAAAGAAACTCGCAGCTTGTTATCAAAAGCACAAACTGCGGCTTCTGCCAATCCTGTCACTCTGTTAGACATTGCCGAAGAATCGTCCGGTGCAAAGTTAACGCCGCAGGCTGCTACAGATGCATCTGCTTCTGCCGCATGCTCGCAAGCTTCTACAGCATCCGACACATCTGGTATGGGCATTCTCGACGCTTGCAATAGTGAATCTACAAACAAAACTACCAAGCCTCGTAGTGCTAATAAGAAGTCACCTGCGCCTCCATCGTCAGTTCGACGCATTAGCGGTCGGAGGCAGTCAGCAACTACTACTACTACTACTACAGCGTCAGGCTTGTCTATTATTGAAAGTTCTTCGTACGCATCGAGTGTTACATCTACTGCTACTACTACTACTACTAGTAGTAGGACTGTCAGCCAACCAGTTCAACGAACATTAAAGCGACGCCGATCTCAACGGAACTTATCAACTGGCAAAACTGCCGTAGAAACCAATGTCACCAGCAAAGATAAAACTAACAAAAAGAATAGCACTGGTTCGTCTAGCCAGATTAGTCAGGCTAGCCAGGCTTGCAGCTCTACTAGTACTAATTCTGTACTGTCGCGTCGATCTTTAGACGATTTTCAATTGCCATTATTATCAGTTAGCTGTCTCAGTTTCGAGCAGCGTCGTACGGTTCAAAGAGCATTGGGTCGCATGCCGGAGACTTACAGTCTGGTGACGGTATGTTCTTGCTTTCCTATTAGAACTTTTATTAGTAATGCATTTATATTAGTAGGAACATCAGCTAGAATTGCCGCCACCAATGGCATTTAAAAGTTGCAAAAAGAGCCAATCGTCGCAGTATAGCAACTTCCGTAATTTACGATCGTATGGTTAAAATAGTTTATTTCTTGAGTCGCAATTTTAGCAATAGCTGTCCTAATGTAATTGACCCCCCTTATTATTAGTAGCTTTATCGTTAATTAAATCATATTGTTTTTATTTACTCCCTCTTCAGTCGGAGACGCTGTCGTCGAATACAGCCGTGCTAGTGACTTGTAATCCACCCAAGCGGACATTGGCTCTGCTCTCCGCACTAGCTTACAGTGTGCCTATAGTTAGCATCGATTGGATCATTGACAGTTTGGCTAAACGCTCCTGGCTGCCAATGAATAGCTACAGTGTGGCTCAGCAGGCCAGTAGTTTGGCTTCTAGAGTTGCGCATGATTGTTCTTCTTCGTTAACTGCTACTAAAGAGAAGAAGCGATCGAAACTGTTTGCTAAGCTTGCCGAAATGTACATTGCTCCATCGTTGACCGGCCTCGATCGGGCGCAGTTGCTCAAGCTAATTCGTGCAGCCGGAGGTCGCACTGTTGATAGCTATCGATCAGCTCCAATATGCATTGGCTGTTGCCGATCAAATGCTATGTCAGTGTGTCCGCTATGGCTAATTGATTGCGTATTAATTGGTCGAGTTCTACCAGACAAAGCCTATCCAGTTAAGGATTCTAATTTGGCTATTAGTGTCGATTCGCATGGAACCATTGTTGGGAAAGTGTTCGTCTAATATACCTGTGTTTACTTTAGTTTTAGTTTTTCAAGCCAATCTTTATCCCGTTCAAGCTTTTCTGCTGGCCTGTAGCCTTTTATGTTGGCGCTCACGCATTGCTAACGCGTTTCGTATTCAAGTCTACTTTTCAAAATATTTGTCGTCTTCTCTTCAAACTTTAAACGCAAACAATAAAAAACATTATTTAATCTCCCGTTTCTAAATACATTGCAATATGTATCTTTAAGCCGATTAAAACTAAACCCAAGGACTACTTAAGTAGACGGAAAATACAACTTTGGATGTGTTTTTGGGTGGCAAAAACCCGCCTCAAACATTTTCTAGGAAACATAGTTACTTAAGTAGGCCTTGACTAAAGCGCGCACAAGTCCTAAGCTTTTAAATGGGTTTTGGGATGCCGGCCTAGGGGTAGAAAACTGTTAGCCGGTTTATGGTACGGTCGACTAGAAAAATCGATAAGCCTCAAACCCCTGGCACGCGCTTTGTGTTTATAGTACGTGACGGGGGGGACTGGGGTAAGGAGCCTAAAAAATCGATAAGCCTCAACCGTCCTGCACGCGCTATGGGGCGGGTTGGAGGTGAGGTGGCTGTCCAAAAAAATCGATAATAAAATGTCTCATCTTTTTAATGTGCTGTTGTGTCACTAGTGCAACCCTTTTATCCGTTACTTTTACAACCAAACTATATAAGCTCTAATTGGTACCCGTTAATAAAGTAGATAAGCAATTAAAACATTTCCTTTGGCTTTTTACCAATATTGTACCCTCATTTTGTCTCTACCAGTTTGTAATTCTGTTCCGCTAAACGACCGCAATTACGCAAGACAAGAAAAAAATTCACAGCAAATATGTTAGTCATTTTTACATGCGTTTAGTATCTGCTACATGTATTCCATCCAAAAGTACAACTATAGTTACTTTCTTGGGTGCTTGTAAGCATTTATTTTTATTAATTTATTTGTTGCTTTAGAAAACTCGTTGCGTTTATATATTTTGCTGCATATTTTGTTTGCTTTTATTCTGCAACTATTTTTTGTTTCATTCTTCAGCTTCTTCAATGCAATTATCAGTTATCAGCTTGCCCAGTTTTTCTGCTTAGGTACTATGTTCATATAGTATTAATAGTTGCTTCATATGCTTCATATTACAGTTTATTTTACGCAGTGCTTTTCCCTGATTGTTTGCCAAATTAATTTAATTCTGGTTTAAACTATATTTTATATAATTTTATCTGTTTCGTTTTACAGCTTTTTAAGTTTGTAATTTGCATATGCCGGTGTTCAAGATCATTCTTTTCGCCAAAATTATGGCATTGGTATCGTTCCAACTATGCTTTTTCAGTTCCTTCAGACAGCTTAATTTCAATGCTGGCCAGTTTCTTCTTTCGCGTGTTTGTTTTAATTTTCCGGTTGATTTCCGGTCCGCTGCTGCTTTGGTGCTTTTTTCTGTTATTGTGTACTCAGTTTCAGTTGTTATAAATAAAGCTGCTTGCTAATTCATACTCATCAAGTAATTCTGCTTTTAATTAGCATTGCCTTTATTTTCTTGCCTACTGATTTCAGCTGATTTGGAAAGCGTTATTTACAGGCTTAATAGGACAACTCGATGAGTGCTTTGTTTGTACTTCAGCTTTAAAATAGTTTTAATCATAAACAGTGCCACTTCTGTTATGACGGCTCTTTAAGCTACTCGTAGTAGTTATATAATCGTGTCTTATTTAGGTTGACTTGATTTTTAGTAGGGATGGAGTCTGAATATCCATCTATACTCAACATCTGTCTGTCTATCTATCTATCTATCTGTCTATCTATCTATCTATCTATCTATCTATCTATCTGTCTATCTCTATCTATCTATCTATCTATCTATCTATCTATCTGTCTATCTATCTATCTGTCTATCTATCTATCTATCTGTCTATCTCTATCTATCTATCTGTCTATCTATCTATCTATCTGTCTATCTCTATCTATCTGTCTATCTATCTATCTATCTGTCTATCTATCTATCTATCTATCTATCTATCTATCTATCTATCTATCTATCTATCTATCTATCTATCTATCTATCTATCTATGCATCTATCTATCTATCTATCTATCTATCTATCTATCTATGTATCTATCTATCTATCTATCTATCTATCTATCTATCTATCTATCTATCTATCTATCATCTATCTATCTATCTGGCTATCTATCTATCTATCTATCTATCTATCTATCTCAGCTTTTGTCTGAATTGAGAATCCAGACTCCAGCTACACCAATCCACAGCCCATGATTTCAAGCTACCAAAATCCCCCATCCTATACACGCGTATGAAAATGCCAAAAAATCGCGTCGCCACCGCTGCTCATGCATTCCTCGGGCTCATCTCTCTATTCGAATCCGCCGCCGCCGGGCGTGAGTCCGGCCGAATATCAGCAGCGCTGGACCTCGGCGGCTGCTGTTCCGCCTCCGCCTGTACCGCCGCCGGGCTACGCCCACCTGGTCCCTGGCGGTCATCACCTGCATCCGTTGCGACCGCCTGTGCCGCCAACTTCGTCGGCCAGCGCTGTTGGAGCGAGCTCTGCCGAACTGGAAGCATCTCGGCGTTGGGTTAGGTTAGTGGCTTTTATTAACTTATTTTGTCTAGTTAGTAGACTTTGCCTCTTGAAGTTTCAGCATTGATTGTAGCTTCTGGGTTCTAGCAGCTTCAGGCCTTTAGGTAACTGTAGGGTTGCCTCAGATATTCAGACTTCAGTTGGGTACGGTAGTTTCAGGCATTCCGCATTAAGAGTAGGTAGCTTCAGGTTTACCGTCTTTAATTTGAGAATAGCTTCAGGTAGGGTAGGTAGCTTCAGGGTGCGGGTAGGTAGCTTCAGGGTGGGGTAGGTAGATTCAGGGTGGGGGTAGGTAGCTTCTGGTTTACCGTCTTTAATTTGAGAATAGCTTCAGGTAGGGTAGGTAGCTTCAGGGTGGGGGTAGGTAGCTTCACAGTGCGGGTAGGTAGCTTCAGGGTGGGGGTAGGTAGCTTCACAGTGCGGGTAGGTAGCTTCAGGGTGGGGTAGGTAGCTTCAGGGTGGGTAGGTAGCTTCAGGTGGGGTAGGTAGCTTCACAGTGCGGGTAGGTAGCTTCAGGGTGGGGGTAGGTAGCTTCAGGGTGGGGGTAGGTAGCTTCAGGGTGGGGGTAGGTAGCTTCAGAGTGCGGGTAGGTAGCTTCAAGGTGCGAGTAGGTAGCTTCAAGGTGGGGGTAAATAGCTTCATGGTGGGGGTAGGTAGCTTCAGGGTGGGGGTAGGTAGCTTCAGAGTGCGGGTAGGTAGCTTCATGGTGGGGGTAGGTAGCTTCAGGGTGGGGTAGGTAGCTTCAGGGTGGGGTAGGTAGCTTCAGGGTGGGGGTAGGTAGCTTCAGGTTTACCGGCTTTAATTGAGAATAGCTTGAGTGTGGGGTAGGTAGCTTCATGGTGGGAGGTAGCTTCAGGGTGGGGTAGATAGCTTCAGGGTGGGGTAGGTAGCTTCGAGTTGGGTAGGTAGCTTCAGGTTTACCGGCTTTAATTTGAGAATAGCTTGAGTGTGGGGTAGGTAGCTTCAGGGTAGGGTCTAGCTTCAGGTTTACCGGCTTTAATTTGAGATTGAGAATAGCTTAAGGGTGGGGGTTAGTAGGCTCAGGTTTACCGGGTTCAATTGGTAATTTGCTTCAGGTAGGGTAGGTTCAAGTTTCTTCTTCACATAGGGTAGCTTCAGGTTCAGGTTTTCCGGCTTTAGGCAATGCAGCTTCAAGCAGCAAGCAGACCTTCAGGCTTCGGATAAGTTGGCGTCAGGTCTTTTAACTCATGGAGCTTCAGTCTAAAGTGCTGGCTCTGTGTTTAGATTAAACTAAACCCTCATATATACCAGCTACTACCACCTAATGCATTGCCAGCGATCTCAACGAAGAGGTCCAACGATTAACAGCCGAATTGGCCACTGCTCAGACAGCTAATGCCAGTTTAAAAGAACGATTAAAAGATGAACAGCAAAGGAATTTGGAGAAGACGCTGCAGTTACAGGTGAGTTCGTGTTGTTGTTTTAGGTCTTGGTACTTGATACGACTATCTAGATCTGTTGTTGAGTAGAACACCAAGACTTCAATTCTGAATTTTAAGTATGAAAATTAATAATAGTGGCCTTTTGTTGTTTATTGTACTGAAAGTAGAAACAATATTATATGCTTACAAAGTAAAACCCACCACAATTCGGCAAACAGGAGCAGAACGAGTCGGAGGCGAAGTGCGAGCAGCTCCAGGCCAGCCTGACGGAGACTCAAACAGCATTAGATGAGATCAAAGCCAAATTGGCCAAATGCCGCTGTCAGGCAAATCTTAGCAGTCAGACAAACCATGACAGCAATCCAAGTGCAGACGAAGGCTTATCAGCCATGCTGGAGATTAAAGACAGTATTATTGAAAAGCAGCAGGCCTTTGTTAAAGAATTGGAGCGTCGAATGTCCGAGGCTGATAAACAGGTTGGTCTGGCGTATTATATAGCTAACCATTGCATCTCTGGTGTCAAAGGCGTTTTCGAACCAGATTTTATGTTGAGCAGGGCGCTAAAAATTACTGATTTTATTCGATTCCCTTGGCAGGCACATTTATTTGGGGGCTTGGTGGAACGATTCGTCACCATTGATGCCCCCCCCAGGCAGAGAGTAAATGCCTGACGATTAGAAAGTTTATATCAGTGCGTGCCTGTGTACAGTATTTGTGCGCTTGTCTGTCTGTCTGTCTGTCTGTCTGTCTGCCTGCCTGTCTGTCTGCCTGTCTGTCTGTCTGTCTTAGTGTCTGTCTGTCTTAGTGTCTGTCTGTCTGTCTTAGTGTCTGTCTGTGTCTTAGTGTCTGCCTATCTGTCTGTCTGTCTGTCTGTCTGTCTTAGTGTCTGTCTGTCTTAGTGTCTGTCTGTCTTAGTGTCTGTCTGTCTGTCTTAGTGTCTGTCTGTGTCTTAGTGTCTGCCTATCTGTCGCTGTCTGTCTGTCTGCTAGTCTGTCTGTCTTAGGTCTGCCTGCGCTGTCTTCTGCCTGTCTGTCTGTCTGTCTTAGTGCTGCCTATCTGTCTGTCTGTCTGTCTGTCTGTCTGCCTGTCTGTCTGTCTGTCTTAGTGTCTGCCTATCTGTCTGTCTGTCTGCCTGCCTGTCTGTCTGTCTGTCTGTGTCTGCCTATCTGTCTGTCTGTCTGTCTGTCTGTCTGTCTGTCTGTCTGTCTGTCTTAGTGTCTGCCTATCTGTCTGTCTGTCTGCCTGCCTGTCTGTTGTCTGTTGCCTGCCTGTCTGTCTGTCTGCCTGCCTGTCTGTCTGCCTGCCTGTCTGTCTGTCTGCCTGCCTGTCTGTCTGTCTGTCTGCCTGTCTGCCTGCCTGCCTGTCTGTCTGTCTGTCTGTCTGCCTGTCTGTCGTCTGTCTGTCTGTCTGTCTGTCTGTCTGTCTGTCTGCCTGCCTGTCTTAGTGTCTGTCTGTGCTCAGGAGTCAGTGGAATGGGCAG
This sequence comes from Macrostomum lignano, assembly GCA_002269645.1. NCBI lineage: Eukaryota > Metazoa > Platyhelminthes > Macrostomidae > Macrostomum > Macrostomum lignano. Next base: position 74,349 of record NIVC01003813.1, read on the forward strand.
GATTGCCTCATCGCTGGTCGTACGATGTCGCCGAAGGCATTGCCTCACGCAGTCCACATCTCTCCTGCGAACATTTTTATTTATTTATTTATTTATTTATTTTTTTATTTTACTTCCAAACGGACAGTCAAAGGTAAGTAGTTATGAGATATTCAGAACAGTACCTATGGCGCACTTTCTTATGCTACCTGCATTTTCAATTAAATACATTACAGAACCGTCAACAAGTAGCAGCTATAGAAGCTGAGCTGGCCACTGCTACAGCTGAGCTCAACCAGAAAGCTGAGCAGCTCGAGTCCGTACTGTTCCCAGACAATGATAACAACAGCGAGGCCTGCTCAGCTAATGATGACAGCGAAAATCGGCGAGCACAATACTGCCGTCAAAAACTCGATCAACTCCGCGCCGAATTGGCCGAGTCAAAATCTGAGCTGGACAAAGCCAAGTCTGACTGCCAGTCGTTAACTGCTCAACTGCAGTCCGCTCTTGATGATGTTGCCAAGCTGCGAACTGTCCAGCAATCCGCCGACGACTCGGCCGCCAAACTGGCCAAGCTGAGCTCTGAATTGGAGAATCTGAAGCAGTCCAACTCGGATCTGGCTGCTCGCGTCGACTCCGGCGAGGTGAAAATTCGCGATCTGAATTCGTGCTGGCTTACAGGCAGCAGCTGGTGGATTCGGCCAAGTCTGAGACAGCCGAGGCGCTGCGGCGTCTGGCCGAAGCCAAGGCCGACAGCGAGGCCAAGGCAGCGAGAGCTGACGCAGCCGCTGCCGAGCTGGACACGATGAAGGGCCGCTGCTGCAGCTTGAGGAGAAGTGAGTAGCTATGAGTCTGTCTGTCTGTCTGTCTGTCTGTCTGTCCGTATGTCTGTCTGTCTGTCTGTCTGTCTGTCTGTCTGTCTGTCTGTCTGTCTGTCTGTCTGTCTGTCTGTCTGTCTGTCCGTGTGTCTGTCTGTCGTGTGTCTGTTTGTCTGTCTGTGCCGTCTGTCTGTCTGTCTGTCCGTGTGTCTTTCTGTCTATGTCTGTCTGCCTGTCTGTCTGTTGCTCTGTCTGTCTGTCTGTCTGTCTATGTCTGTCTATCTGTCTGTCTGTCTGTGTGTCTGTCTGTCTGTCTGTCTGTCCGTGTGTCTGTTTGTCTGTCTGTGCCCGTCTGTCTGTCTGTCTTTCCGTGTGTCTTTCTGTCTATGTCTGTCTGCCTGTCTCTCTGCTGTCTGTCTGTCTGTCTGTCTGTCTGTCTGTCCGTGTGTCTTTCTGTCTATGTCTGTCTGCCTGTCTGTCTGTCTGTCTGTCTGTCTGTCTGTCTGTCTGTCTGTCTGTCTGTCTATGTCTGTCTATCTGTCTGTCCTTTCTCCTTGTGCTTCCTTTTTCACACACCCCAGCTGTCCTACTAACAGTAGTATTACTTGTT
>NIVC01003814.1:0-34398 GCA_002269645.1 Macrostomum lignano
AAAAGTATTCTAATGCTCTAGGCCTATAAAAAACGAATAAACATTTTATTGAACAGTGTTGTTTACATACTTACACAAGTGAGAAAACAGTGTTTCAAGCTAGCAAATTTTGTTGTGACTTGTTGCATTTTAAACATAAAAAAAGTTATTAATACCTTTGGCCGAAAATTTTATGAACATTAGGCCTAGTCATTAGTGGGATCAATAATCGAATTTGATTTTCATCGCTAATTGTAATTGTTGCTTTGTACTGCAGGAAAGTTATAAAAACTAATGTTAAAACCGAAATCTCTAGTAAAAAACGATCTTTTCACAACTGAAAGGAAGGATCCAATCTTTCTTTTTCTTACATTACAACAGTTGCAATAGACCTAACAATGTCAATAACAAAAAGCTCAAGCCAGTGTTTAAAAATTTAGACCTACTCTATCCAAGTATTTGTGAACAAACCCTTTTTGCCTCCTTAGATTATTCTAGGCATATATAGGCCTAGCATATAACAGTTTATCTTTAGAATTCTAAGTTGAGTAGGGCCTAGGCTAGGCTAGGCCTAGACCATATTTATTAATTAAGTGAGAAATTCCAATCTAGTGACAAGACAAGAGCCAAGACAATGCCATAGCATAGCCCATAGCCATAGGCATAGCCTAACTAAATAATCTAAAAATCTGATCTATAATTCTTATCTAAACCTACTCAAAATCTCAAATCAATGACAATAGGTCTAAGTCTTAGCCTAACATTAATCTATTCTAGGCCATTGCTATACATTAAGTGCATGACTAAGACTGCCATACACAAAGACCACCATAGCTATTGCTGGCTACTGGTATTGAAGGAGCTACCAATCTTCTAGCAGGCCTATTGCTATATTTCTTTATAGGTTCTTTTCTTACACTAGTTACAGCCTTGTCTTGCTGGCTCTCTTACCCATTTATCTCCTCTTAGTCTCTAGCACCATCTAATAACACATTGAGTCAAATTTCTCTCTTAGCTCCCCCAAGTATGGCGGTCTTGGTGTATGGCAATCTTAGTCCTATACCATACGTCATAACATTATGTCATGTCATGTGCAATCTTTTTTATTTAGGCTAGGCCTATATTGGCCATGTAACTTAGGGCTAAGTAAAAGCCTACTTTTTGGCACAAAATATGACTTACAGTTAAGCTCCATTATAAAAGAAGCCTAACACCTTAAAAACAAAAATAATTGCCCCAAGCTAGTCCTAGCAAATTTAGGTAAATCTTCTGTCATAATTTTAGGTAAATGGCAGAAGCTGCCCTCTTCTTATTTATAATTATATTATTAAGGCTAAATACCTTGTTATTTGTTATCTACTTTATATTTTTATAATAGGAAGTTTTGAACTTCTAGTCAATCTGGTAGGCCTATTAGATAATCAATCTGGCAATAATCAAAGTGGCAATAGATAATTGAACAATAGATTTTGTATTGTAGTTTTAGATTTTAGATAGGGCATATAAACAATTTTACAATAATGGCTAGAGTTTTGGCACTAAAACCTATTTTCTAATAGCTATAGATCTAGTAGTGGTATTATAATCATCAGTGGCAGATCTAAAGTTTCATTTTGGGGAGATGATCTAAGTTTGAGGCATCAACATAAATATAAAGATTGCTAATTTTTAAGCTAAGAGGCATAAAAATATATATAAGAAGTAAAACATCAAGCTTAGGTATGCAAAAAAAGGTGTTTGGAGGCAAAAAATCAAGTTTAGGGGGCGCAAACTTAGGTTTTTAGGGGGTGCAATATGTTCTATCAAGAAATTTTTGGAGGGGACAGCCATATTGCGGAAGGAGGGGTGTATGCCATAATTTTCCGGCATACACTTGAGTTTCTATGGCGTACACCAGCGTACATTTCTTGGCTATGTACAGTATGGCATCATATAATGTGGTGTACATGACAAGCATACAAATTAATATAAAGAATTTTTTCGTGCATTTTTCTGTTAAGTTATTTCAAAAACCATTTTTACTGCTACTATTTTCTCATTTACTAATCATTTTAATTATTGGAATCGTCACAACAATTGTTGTGTCAGTATCATTTTTTGTAATTTAAATTTAAATTTAAATATTTGTTGATTTTTTTATCAATAATTATGGCTATACTTTTAACATAATTTAGGGTGTCACATCAAATGTTTTAATGTATTAGTATATTTGATTATAAAACTAATATGTGGCCTTTAATAAGATTAAAGAACATATCAATTTAATGTAGTTTCCTCTTTTTCAAAGCAATACCAATATTATCATTATGATGTGTTCTTATTATTGAGACTTTTCTCAGTAATCAAAGAACAATCATTTCTAGCACTTAGCTAGGCAACCCAGTAATCAAATGAAGGTATTTATTACTTTGAGTCCTGATCAGTAGATCTCATCCGCAAGTAGTTCTTGCGAGTAGTCTATTGATGTCTTGCAGATTAGCTGGTTAGCTCTTGGAGCCTAGTCCAGTGGTCTTCTTTGTCTCTTGCTGGCTGGTATCTATTGTTCAGACCAATAGGAAGCTTCAAATTAACAATGGGATCCCTGCACCAAACTGCAGTATCAAATAAGCCTTCTCCTTCTAGCAATGACTTAATGCACTCTAGTTAAAGCTCCAGTAATCACTGATAGTCTTCTAAGATCTATCAGGGCAGTCTTTCTGGAGATTGCAACCAATGGAGTCTAAATAGACTCAAGAGTCTCAACAGACTCAAACTCAATACAAATGAGACATCTCAAACTATTGGCACAAATGAGTAAGGCTTACCATAAGAACTCAAGAATCTTCTTTGGTAGGAAGACCATTTCTTCCTCTTTGGAGCTTCTTCTCCTTCTGCAAGTCAGTTTCTTAGCTCTGGGTCCACTTTAGACCACTTGTATTTATAGGCAAATGGACCTCTCTCAAGGTTTTCTATCACCTTTTTTGTAAATGTCAAAGGGTCACGCTTTGGTTGCTGTCAAGCATGACAAGGCAGAAAATTGCGTAACTAGTCTACTGCAAATGCACATGATTGGTTACTGTAGCTGGTAGTTTTCTATTGCATTTGATTGGTTTATCCAGGTGCAAACTGGGTGCAAGCCAAATGATAAATCATAGGTGGGGTTTGAACTGACTAATGTAGGTCACACATGACCTATGATAAATTGCGGATGGGGTTTAACTTGACAATTGTACTACTGAATGAAATGTATAAGTAGTATGTTAACCATTTTTATGGATTTTGAGGGAGGCAGAATATTCTACAATTATAAGAAACAATCTATTGAAACTTGCAGATTTTGAACCCACTATATTACAATTTGTGCAACTATTTCTATGTATATTTTATTTAAAAAATTGATATATAAAATAATAATAATATATATAAGATAATAATAACAATCATAATAATCATAATAAATATAATAAAAGATCTCTAATCTATCAAAATACCAAATAGCTGATTTAATAGTTTTTTATTATACCTTGTCTCAAGATTGACTCTCCCCATTTTGACCATCTTTAATTATCTGTCCCTGAATCATCCTATTGCTAGATTAACTAGATGCCAATTTTTTGTGACTTATCTTAGTTAGGCCCTTTGGTTGGCTTGGCTAGGTGTTGTGCATATTATATATATGATATGTTGTATGTATATATATATATTTATCAATTCTAAACCTTAGGAAAAATAATATTACCTAGTTCCTAGTTTTTTATAAAAAGTTAAGATGCCTTTTGCACAGCTAGGCCCCAAATAGACCAAAATACTTGGCCTATGCAAGGAACAAATAATATTATATATTGTTGTTATAAATCTTAGATCTAGTATACTAACAACTTAAATAATGTATATAATAGTATACATATTTATATCTATAAAATAATAATATTTATAATTCTAACTTAATATGTAGAGATAGGCCTTATAAACTATAAGCACTATAATATGAGTTTAAGGGTGCTCAAAAGGCATTTTGAGGTAAAAAATCAAGTTTAAAGGTGCAAATTATTTTTTTTTGGGCACAATATGTTCTATCAAGCTATTATGGAAGGGAAGATGGCTTCCCCGCCCCTCTAAATCTACCTTTGCTCTCAGAGGTATAAAAAGTTCCAAAAATAATTAGGAAAAAAATGAGAATTGAACCTCCAACCTTCTATTTTTAAGTCCAAAATTTACCTTTAGGCTATAATTTTAGTTTTAAGTTTTTAGCTATATTACCCCTTGGCTTTAGGACAATAGGATAATATGTTTATATATGTATATGATAATTAGCCAACTAAGCCTATCTAATACAGGTCAAAAAAGAAAAGCTAAATAAACCTTAAAAAACAATTTTCTACAATTAAAGTCATTAGATATGATTAGGATTAGGAATAGTTTTCTTATGTTTGATTCAGGAATTAAGATAGAGTTTTTAGTGTATTATAGTTTGTAAGTCTATATAGAGTTGAACATTAGTTAAATAGATAAAATTAAGACCAAAAGGTAAAATACAACAGAATAGATGCAAATTTGGGCTTCTTCATGTTATACATTAGTTGCAGTTTTGATAGGATCATAATTTTGTGTGTCCTTGGGGTTGTGGGGTGAGCGGAGCTCTATACTGTTTCATATTTGTATGCCATTTTTTTCAATTATGTTTTGGCAATTCCTTGGCAATTCTTCAATTTAAATGGCATTTATTCATTATATAAATGTGTATGTGTATTTACCATTGAATCAGTTGTATATAGCTAGCTATAATTGCTATGTTCCTATAACATTTCCTGCATTTTTAGTTTCGATCTGTTGCTGTTGTTATATAAATAAACAAATATTAATCTAACAGAAACTGGATTGCACAACAAGCAGCAATGGAGCAGGAAAAGCGAGACGAAGAAAAGTCATTAATCTTTCTTCGGCACAGCCTTGGCTTAGTGTACACCCTGGTGATTTTTTCTATCGGCCTATCAACCAGCGTGTACTTCGCCATGACCGGCGATCGCGCGGAGAGCACCCAATTTCACGAGGCATTCTTTTTCATTGTCTATTTAACCGGCATCGGGTCCTGCGTCGCTCTTGGCGTCTACATGTGGCGCAATCGCGAAAGTCGCTACCACTCTCAGCGTAGGCAGATTCGCATGGAATCTCTCAGTCTGGGCCACCGGCTAGCCGGTGTCGCGCCGCCGCCGCAGACGGACAATTCTACTGCGGTTGCCGCGCCAAGCGATGTCCGCTTTGAAGATGGCTCAGTGGCTAGTCTGCCATTCGTTGCCCACTGCGGCGAAGGCTTCAATGCTTACCTGCGGGCTGGCCTGGCGCTGTTCGTTGCTGGCACGGTTGCCTTGGATTTGTTGCACATGTCGGCGCCCTATCTAGATGGCAACAAGCCAGCCTGCACAGGCAATCCGTTTCAAACTGCTCTCTACGCCTGTCAGCTACTGTTTGTAGTCGCATCTGGCAGCCTGTTGGCTTTCGGGCATAGGGCAATTTTCTTGCAGCACAGAGGCTTTATAACTGCCCTGCTGGGCCACCTGCTCACCGCCTGTCTGTGCCTGTGGGCTCACAGTTCAGTTGCGGAAATCACTATCGCTGTAGTTCTCGCTAGGCCGCTTGGCAAAACCAATGCCACGGCCACCTCCGCCGCTTTGAATGCCTCGGCCGCTTGTCCGAATGGTCGGGCGGCCATCGATTCTCTGGATCCGTTTCTCAGTCCGGCCAAAGTTGAGTTTGCTCTGCTAGCTGGGCCCATGGCCCTGCAACTGCTAGCCTATGTTGGCGATCACCGGATGGTAGAAGCCAAGCAGTCGGCCCCGGCCGAGACCAATGCCAACTGCGAGTCGGAGGAGACTGGGGAGAATAGCCGGCTGCGGCAACGCTCGAACAGCAGCGGCGATAATCGAGAGGGTGCGTTTGCTAAGTATCAGTATATAATAGTAGTATGATGCCGGTTTTATTTATATTCTTTATTCTGAGATTGTTTCGTTATGTTTTAAATGCAATGATCACGTTTTACTTTCAATTATTTGCATTTTTATTTAATTTATTGTTTTTGTGCGTCAAATTGTTTACAAAAACGTATCATTTCTAATTCTTGCGGTTCATCTAGTGCATTTCTATGATCAGTTATACACTGTTGCACAATGCCGTATGGTGTTTTGCTTCGCAAATTTATTCAAAAAATAGATTATGAACGCAATTGCTTTTTGTTCACTTGTGTTCAGATCTTTTAAAAAAACTAAATGAAGTATTGATGAAACAGTAGTCGTAGCAATCTGTTACTGATAATTACAGCGTTAGGCGCTGTTGTTATGGATGATGGGCATTGATTATTATATCATTAAATGCACATACTCCTAAGTGCTATGCAAAGCTAGACTGTTCTCTACCGTACTGTGGTATGGAGTATAATGCATTGCGTTCGATTCCGTTCAGACGTCAGAGACAATGGTGCAGAAAAAAAAGTTTATAATTTACAGCACGTCAATGATTATTAATCATTTGTATTTTATGTACAGTGGTAAAGTATGTTATATGCGTGTGCAGCTACTAAAAGTCCTAACGGTATAATATAACAAGAGCCAATTAATCTGATCTCTGTACATAAGCGCATAGCCATACGCAGGGTGTACTAAAGTGTCTTCACTCGGTGTCTCTCAAGTTGGCACTAGTGAGCCAGCCGCTCAAAAAAGCCAAAGGCTAAACTGATTTAAGGCTTATACACTCGGAATCGAACTATGGGACTTAAAGCGTTTCTAAATAATCTTAATGGATAATGAGTATTATGATTTTACCTGTTTATATGCAGTACTAACAACAATATACTGTACCTATTTATTTTCTATGCATAGTGCTCAAGTACTGCACATATTATTGCATCACGATGAGCTTTGCTTTGCATCTGTAACTAACAATAGCTACTCGGGGGCAAACAATAACAATGCATCGTCTTAAAACTACACAATTTTCACCATAGGTACAAAAATAGCCGTAATAAGAACGCTAAACTTATCATTGTACTTTATGCTAACACATTTCTGTTGTACTTTCATTTGTAATGTAACTGTTGCTACGTCGCCTTGGTTACACGTGTACACACAGCAAGCGAACTGTATGCATTTTTCTACTTCGTACATTGTTTTATAGTTGATACAGTGAAATTTGTACTTTAAGAGATTCAATTCTCAATATGTTGGTAGACTATATTGTATACAATGCAACACGCCAGTTCATTCGAAATCTTACATTCTAATTCAAGGTACGCTCGTACATTGACTACCGTACAGCCATCTCCCCTTATCTTAATGCGACCACCAGCAGAACGCGCCGAGAAAGCTGATTGGATGCGCCAACTGAACATTGAACTGACTGTGCGCGATCTGATTGGCCCAGCCATTGGCGCGGCCGCTTTCATTGTCACATTGGCCGTGTGCATCTGCGTATTATCGTTGAAAGATCGCAAAGCCGCCGCTCTGGCTTACCTGATCCATACGGCTCTGCTACACCTGGCCGCTATTGCAGCCTCTGTGCCGGCTCTGTGCCGTTTGCGCCAACTGGAGTTTGTCAGCGCCGAACGGCACGCCTTTGATGATAGGCTATTGGTAAATTTATTGCAATTGTGCCGCCTAAATAATGTGGTCACACCTAAAAAAAGAAACCTCAACATGCAGCTATTCTAATCTCTGATTTTCACCCGAGCGTAATAACAATCATGCGAACTAGATACACTTTGATTACTAGCAATTTTATCGAATTTAGTCTTTAGCCTTTAAATGCTAGTGGCTTCTATCTAATCACTTAATTAGTTTGTACTGTATACATATACAAGTATTTCCCGGCGCATTGCGGGTACGCAATTTTCTCGTCGAATGCGAGCAGACCTGCAGTACTGTAGCCATATCAAGCACGGCACCACCCAACGGCCCAGCCAATAAGAATCGGCCTCACAGCACCACCCCAGCCACAGAGAATCCAACTCACAGTACTACCCAGCGGCCCAGCCAATAAGAATCGGCCTCAGCACCACCCCAGCCAATGGGAATCGACCTCACAACACCACCCCAGCCACTGAGAGAATCGGGTCTCACAGCACAGCACGGGCCTCACTCTAGGCACTGGGAATCTGGTCTCACGGCACCACCCCAGCCCCTGAAAATCGGATCTCACAGTACCACCCAGCCACTGAGAATCGAGTCTCACAGTACCACCCCAGCCATTTAAGAATCGGCCTCACTGCACCACCCCAGCCATTTAAGAATCGGCCACACTGCACCACCCCAGCCATTTAAGAATCGGCCTCACTGCACCACCCCAGCTATTTAAGAATCGGCCTCACTGCACCACCCCAGCCATTTAAGAATCGGCCTCACTGCACCACCCCAGCCATTTAAGAATCGGCCTCACTGCACCACCCCAGCCATTTAAGAATCGGCCTCACTGCACCACCCCAGCCATTTAAGAATCGGCCTCACTGCACCACCCCAGCCATTTAAGAATCGGCCTCACTGCACCACCCCAGCCATTAAAGAATCGGCCACACTGCACCACCCCAGCCATTTAAGAATCGGCCTCACTGCACCACCCCAGCCATTTAAGAATCGGCATCACGGCCTCACGGCACCACCCCAGCCATTTAAGAATCGGCCTCACTGCACCACCCCAGCCATTTAAGAATCGGCCACACTGCACCACCCCAGCCATTTAAGAATCGGCCTCACTGCACCACCCCAGCCATTTAAGAATCGGCCTCACGGCACCACCCCAGCCATTTAAGAATCGGCCTCACGGCCTCACGGCACCACCCCAGCCATTTAAGAATCGGCCTCACTGCACCACCCCAGCCATTTAAGAATCGGCCTCACGGCACCACCCCAGCCATTTAAGAATCGGCCTCACTGCACCACCCTAGCCATTTAAGAATCGGCCTCACTGCACCACCCCAGCCATTTAAGAATCGGCCTCACTGCACCACCCCAGCCATTTAAGAATCGGCCTCACTGCACCACCCCTGCCATTTAAGAATCGGCCTCACTGCACCACCCCAGCCATTTAAGAATCGGCCACACTGCACCACCCCTGCCATTTAAGAATCGGCCTCACGGCACCACCCCAGCCATTTAAGAATCGGCCTCACTGCACTACCCCAGCCAGGGTTGCTTTCACAAACGCAAAATTTCACAACCGCTAAATCACCTACTTTTACAACCGCGAAACTTTACAACCGCTATTTTTTTGCAGTCACTTTCATAAACGCGAAACTTCACAACCGCTGAATCACCCACTTTCACAACCGCGAAACTTCACAACCGCTAAAAATACTGCAGTATATGAAAGTATGTGCAAAATTTTTAGCGGTTGTAAAGTTTCGCGGTTGTGAAAGTAGATGACATTTAGCGGTTATGAAATTTCGCGTTTGTGAAACCCACCCCCCAGCCACTTGAGAAACGGACGAAACCGCCAATTTGCAGATCGCAGCTTTCCTCGGTGACCTGATCTACTGCATATTCATGCTATGCGCCCTGCTAGCCAATGCCTGGGTTTACCCTGTGGAGCTGGCCACCATGGAAGGCCTGGCAGGGCTGCTAGGCTTAGGCCAGGCCGTGATGCAGGCGCCGCTTCTGCTGGACGGCCTCCGTCGCCGGTCCAGCCGGCCGGATCTGCTAGAAAAAAAGCCCGGCCGAGGCTGCATCGCCGCCCTGCTAGGCATCAACTTGGCCCTGTGGCTGCTGGGCACCTTCGAGAGCAGCCGAATGGATGGAGTCGCTAGCGAGCTGTTGAACGGGCGCATCTCTGTACTTGGCTATCGCCTGGTCATGCACATCGGCCTGCCCTTTGCTATCCTGTTCAGATTCCATTCTAGCGTGTGCTGCTCGCTAATCTGGGGCAAAGCTTACACGGAGGAAGAGGAGTAAGCCAATGTAAACTACTGTTAGTAGCAGTGAAGCAAAGCAACGTAAAAAACGCTAATAGTGGCCTTAATGTAAAAACAGTGTCAAGAATTCTTCAATTTCATACAACAAAGTTATTTAAAAGCAATCCGTTCTTCAATTCAAACTTAGTACCTACTTAGTATTGCTTGTATGTACTTTATAGGCGGTTAGTTTACAAAGTTACGATAGTTAAAATTAAACAAAAAAGCTTTTGGAGACAGAAGTTGCCATTTTTATATATCGTGTCAATAAAATCTTATGGATAGAAAACTTTCCCTGTTTTTTAATCTGGTGTAGATTTTTTCTGGGAATTTTTTTTATAAGATTTTGAGAAAATAAGAAAAATTATTAAAAACTCATTGCTCATAGAGCTTATTATCTGCTTAAAACTTAATAAAATTTCTAACAGGTCTCTCGTAGTTCTACTAGGAACTATTTTTAAAATACTTGCGCTTGTCGGATGCGGGATGTCCATAAGCTTTTTTGGATTTTGAGATGTTTCTTGGCTTGCTACTTTAAGTAGAATAAAAAGTTTTAGAATATTTGCCAAAGTTGCTTACTTTACATTGTATGATAAAGGTTTTTGAATATTTCGCGATCTCTTGCTGTTTTTTTAACTGTCGATTAGAAAAAATTATTAATTGTTGTTTTTTTGACATTTTTAGTATTTATTTATAATCCATGTCCGCGCACTTTTTTGAACTGAACTTAGCTGTCTTATATTACAATGCAGAAACATTTCGTGCCTTGCTGTGCTTATGCCGATTTTAATTTTTTTTGAAAATCCACAATTTTTCTTACTAATCGAATTAATTTTTTAGCTATCTGTTAAGATTCGCTTTGAGGCCAATCCTGCTGTAGATCGAACCGATCTGTCTACTTATTATTGTACCATTGTTTCTGAGTTCACAAACTATATACTTTTCATAAGCACCATTGTTATTGTCAGTAGCTTATTTTACAGGATGTTTACCGCTTTATTAAAAAAATCTTATAAAATTTTAGCTGGAAACCAAACCAAACCAATTTTTATCATATTGAGCCTTTTTATGGTCTTTTTGTCATTTATATTCATTTTATGGCAATATTTTACTGCGTGGCTGCTATGTATAGCACGCTGATAGTTTTTTAAACCGTTTTTTCAACTTTATTTTTAATTAGTTTCCATTCTACCTTTGCCTTCCAACGCCCGCCTTTTCGGGGATGTGCACCAAGTGTCATTTTAATAGGTATTGCATTCTTTGAAATTTCCGGGGTTCTTTTGAAACTGACTTACGGGGTAAATCAAGGATAAAATAATTAAACTTTACAATCTTTTTGAGACACCCTCGTAGTTAAAAAACCCAAGCCCAACCGAGACAATGTTTGTGCCGCTTAGCGAGCACTCAAAGCCTATTTATAAGCCAATGCCCACCCCGCTGATTGACTAGCGCGTCTGCTCGTGTTGTTGGTGAACTTTATCGATTTTCTTTTCAGCCCAGACCCCCTACTCCCTCTTTGCGTCCAGACAACCTCCCTCTGGCTGTCAGGGTCTGCGCGCGGGTCGGGGAACTTTATCGATTTTCTTTTCAGCCCAGACCCCCTACTCCCTCTTTCCATCCAGTCAACCTCCCTCTGGCTGTCAGGGTCTACGCGCGGGTCGGGGAACTTTATCGATTTTCTTTTCAGCCCAGACCCCCTACTCCCTCTTCATTTAGTGAACCTCCTCCTGGCTGTCAGTGTCTGCGCGCGGGGTCGGGGAATTCTTTATATCGATTTTCTTTTCAGCCCCGACCCCTACTCCCTCTTTTCCATCCAGCCAACCTCCCTCTGGCTATCACGGTCTGCGCACGGGGTCGGTGAACTTTATCGATTTTCTTTTCCCCAACATACCTGAACTTTATGGCTTCTAGCTGTTCATGATTTATTGCTTACCTTTTATTTTAATTAGCTCTTACCATGACTTTTCTGTCTGGCTTATTGTTTTCTAGATTATAATCATATGACAATCCTTACAATTACAACCAAAATCTTGCTAAACATTTTATACTATTCCTGCTGAAATATTTACAGCTTTTACCAAGCTAAACTCACAATGTAGGCACGGCACTATAGGGATTCCAATCCCGGGATCCCGGGATCCCGGGATTGGGGCCAAAAATCCGGGATTTGAATCCCGGGATTTTTTTGGGAATCGAATCCCGGGATTTTTAATCCCGGGATTGCAAAAGTCCGGGATCGGGATCCCGGGATTTCAAGGCCTTAATCCCGGGATTGGTCCGGGATTAGAACAACCTTTCAATGCCTAAATTAGATAATTTAAAGTCTAAACGTTTATTTGAATAATAAAACATTTATTTGTTTTTGCTGTTTCTCAATGAAACGCTAAACATTTGCAAAGCTCCTGTCCTAATTGATCTAAAAATTGTTAATGTGAACTGTAAATGATAGATAATTTTAATTTTTTCGTTTTCCACCACGAGACGAGACTGAGGGCCTTTTCATAGTGCTTGTTCTGGTTCCAGAAGCAGAACCAATTTGTGAAGTATAACTTTTTGTCTCCATAACTATAGGGAGATACGTGCTATAAAGTTTTTATTATTGAATGACAGTCGCCAAAAAGAAAGTGAAAAATCGTGCAAAGTGAGGCTGTTAAGGCAGTCAAATATTAACAGAGTTTAATAGTTATACTGCTGTTTTTCTTGGAATTCCGAACCGATTCTGGTTCTGGAATTGGTAACATGAAAAGGCCCTGAGACTCTGAGAGTCGCGAGACCATGACTACTGCACGCGGCACGCCGCACAGTCCGTCTTAGGATTCCAATCCCGGGATCCCGGGATCCCGGGATTGGGGCCAAAAATCCGGGATTTGAATCCCGGGATTTTTTTTGGAATCGAATCCCGGGATTTTTAATCCCGGGATTGCAAAAGCACCGGGATTCCGGGATTTCAACAGCATCGGGATTTCGGGACTATTCAATCCCGGGATTGTAAAATGTCGGGATTTTGGAATCCCTAGGCACTATGATTAGTAAATTCACGCTTAAAACACCTACGCTGTCTATTTTGGCAGACATAAAAATTACACTGCACTGAAACTATATTTTCTATTTATTACCATTGTAATTTCATAATTGTTCGTTATTTTCGTAAGTTTTATGCTAGTACGAGCTTAGTGTAGCACGAGTATTGTGTACTTTTATTGCACACTTTTAAGAATCCTCAGCATGGGTTACCACCCTCCCAGATCCTCAGATTGAACTTCCACCCTCCCAGATCCTCAGATTGAACTTCCAACCTCCCAGATCCTCAGATTGAACTACCAACCTCCCAGATCCTCTGATTGAACTACCAACCTCCCAGATCCTCAGATTGAACTACCAACCTCCCAGATCCTCTGATTGAACTACCAACCTCCCAGATCCTCTGATTGAACTACCAACCTCCCAGATCCTCTGATTGAACTTCCACCCTCCCAGATCCTCTGATTGAACTTCCAACCTCCCGGATCCTCAGATTGAGCCGCCACTTTCCCAGATCTTTCCTCATTAAAAACGATTATTCTAGCCTAGCTTACAGAAATTTCATCACGGATCTTAATGCGAGAATAATCTAAATATACTAAATCTCTAATTGATGCTATTGCATGCCAAAGCACCTCCAGCCTCTAATCTAGGTTAAATTAAGCTTTATCCAATCGGACGCAAATTACAACTAGCCAGGTAGCCATGTCGGGCGGCACTGTGCTCATCCGGCTGCAGAACCTCGCCTGGAGCGCCAACGCCTCCGATATTCGCCGATTTTTCAACGGCTTGGCCATACCGGAGGGCGGCGTCCATATTGTTGGCGGCGATCGCGGCGACGCCTTTGTCACCTTTACCAGCGACGAGACCGCTCGACTAGCGCTGCTGCTGGACGGCCAGGAGCTGTGCGGCCAGACTCTGAAACTATTCGTCAGCTCCAATGCCGAGATGCAGCACGTTGTGCAGCAGGTCCGTCTAGCAGCCGTGGCTCCGGCCGAGGAGCCTCAGCCGCCGACTACACCGACTCCACCGCCGTTGCGAGAACAACCCAATCAGGGCCTGTTTGAGCACTCTGCTGGGTACCGGGGCAGAGGCTACGGACGGGTGAGCAGGGCTGATTGTGCTATGGTATGTGCTTTGGTCTAAACAGATTGAGTTTATGAAAAAACTCGCTTCAGGAATCCAAGGGAGATCGCTGAATTTCTTGTATTGTATTAAGTTCAACAGTGCGAGACATTCTTTCTCTTTGTTTAAAATTCTGCCAAAGATTTAAAGGACCCATGACTACCCTTCTATGACTGAATCTCAAATTCCACTGGCTTTGACTCACAGAGCATAGCTACTCTCAATAACTCAAATAGCATAGCTACCCCAGTGACTCACAGAGCATAGCTACCACACAATGACTCACAGAGCATACCTACCACACAATGACTCACAGAGCATACCTACCCCACAATGACTCACAGAGCATACCTACCACACAATGACTCACAGAGCATACCTACCCCAAAGTGCCTATTTCAACCTACTGACCCGCAACTCTTGCAGGCTGACCAGAGGCCCTATCCCAGAGAGCGCTTCTACCCGGAGGCCGATGCCAGACAGCACACCGGTGGCAGCCGATATTTTCCCGCCGACACTGCCGTCGCAGCCTATGAAAATGACGCCGCGGCGGCCGCTGTGCCACCAGAGAAGCGGCAGCGTCTTGACCGCGGCGAGGGCTACTATAGGGAAGGCGGCGATGGCTACGGGCGAAACGGCGGCAGGGGAGGCGGCCGAGGAGGCTACGAACCGACCGCCTACGGCCGTAGAATCTACGCTGATCAGCAGCAGCCGCAGTCGCGATATCCCATGCATCATCAGCAGACTTGGCCTCAGCAACGGCACAGCAACGGAGCCGAGTCCGAATTCACCGATCGGCAGCAGTACCGGCAGCCGTATCAGCAGCACCCTCACCACCAGCGATATGGGGAGGACAACGGCGGCAACTACGACAGTGGCTACGGCTCTTCTAGGCGCTGGGCTTCCAATCCTAGCAGAACCGACGAGGAAAACTACAGATATAGCCGCGGCGGCGACTGGAACGAGCAACACAACAGCGGCTGGGACAATGCACAACAGATGGAAGGCGGAGAAGGTCGCAGCGGCGGCGGCCCTGCTTCTGATGCTGCTGCGGCTGCCGCGGCTTCTGCCCTGAATGCCTACTCAAACATCTACAGCGGCGGGGAAGACAATCCGCCGTCGACATCGTTGGCAGCGGCCTATTCGTCTAGCCGGGATCCTCGCTTGGCCGGCCGCAACCAGCGGGAGCCGGTGGACTCAACTGCCCGAGGTCCCGTCGAAGCTGCTGCCGCTATTGAGAGCGAAGATCGATCGAGCTTCTATAACGAGCACCGGGACCCGAGATTCAAAGGCGAGCTGTACAACGCCGAGGCTCGGAGCCGGCCTGCCGATGAGGCCAAGCAGCCGCAGCCGCAGCTGCCACTCGGATCGGCGTCCAGCAGCGGCCGGAGCCGAGAACGGGACTACAAAGCTGAGGAAGAGGGCTACGTGTTCTACAAAGATCGCGGCCAGCAGCAGCAGAGAGGCGGTCGCTACGCCGGCGGCCGGGGCGGATCCCACCATTCGCGTCCGTATGACGATACAGCGGCGGCGGAGTTTGGCGACAGCGGCGGACGGCGAGGGCGTCAATCTTATGATAACTACGAAATGGGTGAGGAGGGCGGCGGTCCGCGCGGCGGCTGGCGAGGACGTGGTAGAGGCGGCCGCGGCGGCGGAGGGCCAAGCAATGGATTTCCGGCGCCGTACTCTGAGAGCGGCGGCTACCGGCCGAAGCCGTGGATAGCAGACGGCAGCGGCGGTAGCGGTCCAGCCGGTAGCAGCGGTTTCCAGCTGTTGCCGCAGCCGCCAGTCGGTGACGACGATTCCGTCGCCGCCGCGTTTCGCCAGCTGTGCCATCCCGGCCGGCCGAAGTCGCTGCTCGGCCCGGCGCCAAGTGGGCCGCCTCCAAACTGGCGGTCGGAGGCCGCTCAGTCCCCGGCGGCCGCTGCCGCCGAGCTGCCAAACCAGACCAGTTTGCAGCCGCCGCCGATGCCGCAGTTGCCGCGAGAGGCGCTGCCGGACTACACGAAGGGCCCGCGCGACGAGCATTTCATAGCGCTGGCCGGCCTGCCTCTGGACGCCGATTATTCGGACGCCTGCGCCGCCCTTCCTGGAATTCGGCTGGCCCTGTCCGACGTAAAATTCGAGACTGATGCTCTTGGCAGGCGAACTGGACAGGCTTTTGTCCGACTAGTCGAACCGGCGGACGTGTTGAGGGCGATTAGCCAGTCAGGTGAGCTTCGTTACTAAAGTACTAAATTTTTTTAAGTTTGGGTAAAGCCAGCCTTCAAAAACTTTCTAAGAAACGAAATTTTCCCATCCTACTTAAGTCATATTTTATTCTGGCATGGAATGTCCTAACAACCCAATGGTGTATCCTACTTGTAAGTAGCAAGATAGGAGTAGGAATAAGTAGGAATAATTATCTGCAACTAATCAATAATCGTATTCGCCTTTTCGATCGCAGTAACCGACGACAGCGGCAGAGTGCACGTGAGCGCCTCCTGCGAGCACGAGTTCCGCTGCGCCAACGATCCGGACTTCACTGGCGACGCCGACGATCCAGACATCGGCGGCGGCAGCGGCGGCGTGGAATTCCCGCCCAGGCCGTCGCCCTACTACCTGGACTGCTGTCTGGAGGTGAACGGCCTGCCGCAGCCGATCGTAGCCGAGGATCTGCTGACTGTGTTCGGCGACGATCGGGCAATCGCCGATATGTCTGAAGATTTGCACCTGGACCGGAGCAAGGACCCGAACTCGGTGACGGCTTATCTGCGATTCGACGGCTTCGAACGATTTGCCGAGGCCACTCGGAGTGACGTCACCCAGCTGGCGCCCTGCGCCTACTTTGTCGCCATCTCCCGGCTGCAGTTCGCCAGCTACAGGGCGGCCTCTCTGCGCTGCGGCGACGCCGGCGCCGAGGAAGACGACGAGGACGACGAAGAGGTCGACGATCAGGGAAGGCCGTCGAAGGCGACCGACTTCAGGCGCCCGCCGATCGGGTTTCAGCGGCAGCAGCCAATCGGAGCTGTTGTGAAGCAGAAAAACCCGCAATGGAAGAAATCAAGCCGGATCGAGCGCTGCCTAGCAACAAGACTGATGAAGCCTGTTAGCTTCTATGGCTTTGTCCCAGCTTCTCTGTCCCGATAATAAGTTAATCATAATAATAAATTTACTAAAGCGAATACAGTAAACGCTGTACAGTCGGAGTCTGTGCGTTGCCGTCGAGTTAAAAATATTTTAAATGCCTGTCAATTCATGTCTATAATTTAACAGCTTATTGCTAGCGCTGTCTTGTGTGTGCAAAGTGATCTAGCGGCCTGCGTCATCCCATGTTCTAACTATGTGACATTATCCATCTCTCAAATGTTATGATATTTTTGCTAACTATCAACTAATAATATATCGCAATAGGCATATCGTATTTCTGTGCTTAAACAGTCACCGAAAGACAACTTTGACCGGAGTCAGTGGTAGTTTAACAGATTTTTTTACATGCATCGTACATTTACCGATACAAAGAAATTCTGCAATAACTCACCATCTTTACTACTTAATCTTATGGTTGTAGGTCCTTGTTTTAGTAGTTTTTAAACAAAGTTCAATTTGGGCTCGATTTGGCTACAGATATTAAAATATCTAGATAGACCACTCAGGCATACAATGCTTTGTAGAACAGCTTTCTACTTCCAGTTCAGTAGCAAAGAAGAATACATAAGCTATTTTATAACAATTAAGCCAGTTGAAATGATTCTGATAACTGTAGAAGCCCAAGCTTGCAGACGTAAACAACTTGCTAATTGATTCAGCCATAATGTACATTAGCCAGCGCCACTGAAATGTACATCGAGAAAGGCAATTAAAAATTAGGCGGCGGGGTGGGTGTAGAGGTTCCGTGTAGAAAGGGCGCGGTGGAGGGGGGCTTCAAGGTTTAAGCTAGGGGAATTCAAGAGCCAATAAATGAGCCTGTCTTTAAGTTTAAACTACATTAAAATCGTGCTTGTGTTTAACTTCTGCTGAACTGGAAGTAGCTTACAGGCAAATGTGCTGAGTGCCTTATCTCAGTATCTGTGGTATAGGAGGCTGATTAAATTTAGTTTCTTTCTTTGACGTTCTTTTGGCTCTTTTTAAACTTAAATCCCAAAAACGTACATGTGCGAGCAGATCGTACTGTAGACGTATCGATTTCATCCTAAGCTTGAATTCATACAATGTACATGTGCTCGAACAATTTTATTAATTAATATTTGGTTGGCACTTTAAAACTTCCCCTAACAAATTTAGCAACTCAATATAATTTTTTTCCTTTCTGCGTCATATAGAAATTCAACCAGAAATTCAAAGTTAAAAATTAATATAATGCGCGCCCATTTTTAAGTAATGGACCAAAATAAACACGCACGTAATTTATAATATCTATATGGCTACGAAAAGCTATGTAGTAAATGAGACCGTCAGAGTACTGCATGACGTGTAATCCTGAATAATAGCGTATTCGTTCCTAGATACAGCGTGTTTGTATTTTTAAGCGTAAAGCATCATCCTGCCTAGCTGAAAAGCACAATTCGAATATAAATGTAATGGTCATTACGTCGCCACTTTTCTTGTTACTTTTTCATTTTTTTTCCGCTATAAACTGAAGTTTGTGGGTACGCGCTCGTAGCATCAGTGTTGAACTGAAGGAGCTTTTGGGTAGCATTCGGTGTTAAACTGAGTGGGCTGATGGGTAAACAACTACAACAATAAACTGAGGGAGCTGATGGGTAAACAACTACAATAAACTGAGGTTGCTGATGGGTAAACAACTACAATAAACTGAGGGTGCTAATGGGTAAAACAACTACAATAAACTGAGGGTGCTGATGGGTAAACAACTACAATAAACTGAGTGGGCTGATGGGTAAACAACTACAATAAACTGAGGTTGCTGATGGGTAAACAACTACAATAAACTGAGGGTGCTAATGGGTAAAACAACTACAATAAACTGAGGGTGCTGATGGGTAAACAACTACAATAAACTGAGTGGGCTGATGGGTAAACAACTACAATAAACTGAGGGTGCTGATAGGTAAACAACTGCAATAAACTGAGGGAGCTGATGGGTAAACAACTACAATAAACTGAGGGTGCTGATAGGTAAACAACTGCAATAAACTGAGGGAGCTGATGGGTAAACAACTACAATAAACTGAGGTGCTGGGGTAAACAACTACAATAAACTGAGGTGATGGGTAAACAACTGCAATAAACTGAGTGATGGGTAAACAACTGCTGAAACAACTGCAAAAACTGAGGGTGCTGATGGGTAAACAACTACAATAAACTGAGTGGGCTGATGGGTAAACACACTGAGTGGGCTGATGGGTAAAAAACTGCAATAAGCTGAGGGTGTTGGTGGGTAAACAACTGCAATAAACTGAGGGAGCTGATGGGTAAACAACTGCAATAAACTGAGGGTGTTGGTGGGTAAACAACTGCAATAAACTGAGGGAGCTGATGGGTAAACAACTGCAATAAACTGAAGGTGTTGGTGGGTAAACAACTGCAATAAACTGAAAAATTGTGTATAGGCAAAAAGCGGGACAATTGGCTTTAGTTTTACTATTATTCCAAAAGTGTAAACCGGAATTAAATATAATCTTGTTTTATATTTCAAACTAGAGAAAAAAACTCACAGGGAATTTGTGAGGAACAGATTTTGTTTCTGCTGGTCGGTAGGCATAGTTTTAATTGAGCAAACAGATGGATGGCCACATATGCAATCGATGGTCATTGGTTCCAGATTGGTCAAAGCGCACGTTCATGATCAGCTGAACTGCTTTGGAAAACTAGATAGATGTCAGTGATTGATTTCTACTACCATTGATGGATTGTTGGAATTAAAAGAACAAGATGAACTTTGAAATCAATTTTCAAGTCGAAGTCTACTTTCCACTGCCGGGCATGTAGCGCAGGTACTGCTTGCCGGAGGGCAGATCCCTGACCTGGGTGCCAGCCGGCGGGGTCTTGATAGACGGCGGCACGATGCAATCGTCGCCGGAGCGCCAGTTCACCGGCGTGGCAAAGCCGTTCTTAGCAGTCAGCTGGATGCTGTCGATAGCGCGCAGAATCTCGTCGAAATTGCGCCCAGTGGTGGCCGGGTACAGGATGGACATCTTGAGCTTCTTGTCCGGCCCGATGAGGAACACGGTGCGGGCTGGCAGCGGCAGGCCCTCCTTGCCGATCTCGTTGGGGTCGAGCATCTGCAGCTGGACGGCCAGCTCGCGGCTCTTGTCGGCGATGATTGGGTAGGGCAGCGGCCGGCTGCAGTCCGTGGCACCGGACACGTGCATCACGTCCTTGGACCAGGCCTTTTGGGTTTTGATGAAAAGGCGTTTATAGTGACCGTTTTTTGCCCAAAAATCAATTCAAATTGTGACCCCTTTTGTCAAAAAATCAGATCAAACCCAGAGAATCGCCTCTAAACCACCCAGAGAATCCCCTGAACCACAAGAAAAGCCTCTAAACCACCGAGAATTGCCTAAACTCGAAAATCCGGAGAATCGCCCTAAACCACCCAGAGAATCGCCCCTAAACCACCCAGAGAATCGCCCCTAAACCACCCAGAGAATCGCCCTAAACCACCCAGAGAATCGCCTTTTAGAGAATCTAACTACCCAGAGAATCGCCTTTTAAACTAACTACCCAGAGAATCGCCGCTAAACCACCCGAGAAAATGCTTTAAGACCTAAGATAATAGGAGTAAAAAGCATAAAAAATGTCGCTCTGAATCCGGTAACATAATATTATTAAAGCTTGTTCAGAGTATTAATATACTCACTCTTATCGCGCCTAAACAAAAAGATGATCAAGCACCAGCACGCCTTGCCTATAGGCTTATCAATTGTTGGACCCGATAACAAGGCTTAAGAGTCAGAGTACCAAAGTTAAAGACTTACTTAAGTTAACGAAGTTGCTTTTTCTTATCAATAATATTTTATTGCGTAAAAGCCGCTAGACTGGACCTAAAATCTATGTCGGTCACCGTTGTTTGATAAAAATTCGGTCAGATTAAACAAGGCAAAAATCCAAAGGTAAAATTACATTTACCTTTATTACGATTCTCGAATATGCTATTGCTATCTATTTCCTTATCTATAACCTTTTAGAGACCCTGGGACAAAGCCGGCTGGTCTTGATCTGGACTTTGGGCTTATTTTTTCAGACGAATCCAAATTATGGCATCCTATAAAATAGGATTTGATTCAAAGTACAATATGTCCTGAGCCAATATATATCCAATAAACAAATACAGTTAAATATTTTAATATTATAATCTTTGTTTATAAGAATATACAATCCAGAAGGGTAAGATCCTGGCTTTGGAGTTCGTGAAGTTAAATTCCATTCAAATTCGTGTCAGAAAGGACATTGTTAAAAAATTGTTCACCCAATAAACTGTCTTTAAAGATCTCGAAAACGACTACTCATTTGTTCATTGACAATGACATTGTCATTACCATTAGCCTTGCTTTTAATGCCAATTGGCAATAGTGTCTGTTTAAAAAGGAGTTTGATTAAAAAAAGAACGGAAGGGAATGTCTCTTTGAGCTTGTTATTACCTTGTGATCTTCAACGGAATCCAACGAGATTGCAATCAGCTTAACTCCGCGCTTATCAAACTCGGGCTTCAGATTGACAACCCGAGCCAGTTCGGTAGTGCAAACCGGCGTGAAATCGGCCGGATGAGAGAACAGAATGGCCCAGGAGTCGCCAATCCATTGGTGAAAGTTGATGCGACCCTCGGTTGTGTCCGCGTCAAAATTTGGGAAAACTTCGCCAAGTCGGGCCATTGTTGTCGTGTTTCTGTTTACGAGAAGTCTTGTGAGAGTGGGGTAGGCAAGAGTGAGAAAGGCAAAAAGCCTGGGTAGAAGAGTTATCTCTTTAAAAAGGCAAGACTATAACTATCAGCGGGGACTGGGGAGGTTGAGGTTGTATTGTAGCTCGAGTGTACAGTGTGGACCTAGAGCGAGGGGCCCGGGCCGGGGGGGGGCAAGTAAAATCAATAAAAAGTCTCTCTGCTTTCTGCCCTCAAACGGAGGGGATGTACACCGTGAAGGAAAAAGAATGTACACTGGGACCGGACTGACTGTACGCAGAATGCGGCTTGTTATCGGTACAGAGCGGTTTTACTGCTGCGCAGTGCGCCTGCTGTGTATGCGATAAAGGCATGCCAAGTGGTAAATGTAATAACTTAGGTCTCCTCCATTATACACACGTAAATGAGGCCAAAATTTCTTTGACAAAGAATTTGTTCTACACAAATTCAGCTGCAGCCAAGCTCTCAACTTCTCAAGCAACTACTTAAATAGGGGTATAGGAAAAACCCTTTAAATTCTGGTTCACTTGAAGCTCGTATATTACAATGGGAGTGCTTTATTAGCTCAAAATATCAAAACCCTGAAAACATGCTATAACAAAAACCGCGCCGTAGTTTTCGACGTGAAACTTCGAGTTTTTGAACCCCCCCCCGACTATGGGCACGGGGTAATAAAGTGCTTGCTTTCTTATATATTAAATGCAATTAATAAGTGAAGTTAGTGCTCATTCAGTGTAGAAGCATAAAGTTAAAAAAATGAGATGAATTTTAAATAAAACATAGATTTAAACTAGCTGAGGAATCATTTAAAGAACTGAAATAAATTCTCTTTCTCCGCAACCAGCAGAAACAAAAGAAACAAAACAAAAGAAACGAAGATGTTTCTTGCCAGCGTAGCTAGTTCATTTGAAACCATAAATTTCAAATTTAGGAATTTTTATGCACAGGTTTTTTGTTTTTCTATTTTCATTTCTTCTGCATAAACTTTCTCGGAATGAGAAACTGATTATTTTACACTAACACTGCTCCAAACTCCAATCCAACATGCACAAAAGGTTGCATGAAAAAAATGGTTTCCAGTCTTTGAAAATATAAACCTTACACAAAATTTTACAATTCTCCAGCGCAGCGAAAAAATGATTGCCGCGAAAACGTGCCAACTATTTTCTGTTGTTTTTTGGCTAGAGAAAAAGAGCATAATGACAGGCAAGATTGCTTATCCAGGGCAGCAACGGTCTGTGGATGAATGAACTAAAGGCTTTAGTCTTTAGACTCAAACCCTAACCCCGAGACTAATTAATGTACCACTCTTAAGGAAATGTTCATTTCGTAAATATACAATGGTGCGAATGTACAGGCACAGTCAAACTGAACATTCTACGCACACTGCACTCTCGTCCTCAAGTGTAAAATTAGCTAAAGCAAGTTCCCTTTTCTAGCAGTGTATTTGCACGGGTTATAAATACGATGTGTTGCCCCAGTCTAACTCCATTCCAACAAGCATACACATACTCAGCCCTATATGCCTTGCTTTACCAGCATCGATTTGGTAAGTTTGGTGTCTAATTCTTGAATTTATTTGCTTCAGGTTGCTACACTTTAGGAAGTAAGGGGCGCAGCACAGAGGTGTCACTTTGCATATGGAGCGCCCTACTTGGGCGCAATGGCGAGGCACCATTGACGGATGCCATACCTGGTGGGGCAGCCTGATAGGTCTCTTGAGCTGATTACACTGTTGTGATAAGGGGACATTTTCTTTGCCTTCAAACCCTTGTCTTTGCCCCTGACGCTGTATTTGCAGAGGTGTTCTAAGGTCTACATGCATGGGTACTCTCATGTCCTCGGGTAGAGGGGGGTGCGGCTACCCCTGGATTCGCCTTGTATAGAAAATCGTATCAAGAATTTTTCTAATTCAAAGACTAATTTTTTGTAGCTGTACACATTCGAACGTTGTAACAAGTTATGCCATATGGTCTACTAGCAGTAGGCTACCAGCATTTTTTATCTCTTTTTTCCCCATGATCTGAAAAAAATTACTACGAGCGTACGTATAATAAATAGGTCAATATTTTTTTCTGTTATTGTTAAATCAATATTTACGCTCGTATTCTTCTTAGAGTTTGATTTTTAGCTGTTTTCTCGTCGTAAATCATTTCTTGACAGCGAATAGACAGCGTCTGAAGCCAACCATCAAATTTGTGGGATAATTACGTGTAAATAATAACAATTATCGGGTCGAAAAGATTGCACAAACTGCTTAAATGATATTTTACGTATAACTTATTTCTACACACAGGCGGTCAATAAGCTAAGCATTCTATTTGTTCTACGCATTTACAGTTTTGGACAATTACAATCGAAAAGAGTGCATAAAGCCAACATCACCTCTAGCATCGATGAGGCTGCATGGTTAGCCTGACGCTGGTCTCCAGGCGGACCTGAATTTATTGCTTTGTTCTACTGCTTCAGTCTCTGTGAGCATCATGTCATTTTATTTCCTCAATCCTGACTGTACTGTACTAGAAGAATACTGTATTGTAATAATTACAGAGCTTAAAGGCATTCTACGAGTAAGACGTGATTGCACGTAATTAGGAGGATATCCTATATGCTAAAATTGGATAATATAACGCAAAAAGCACGTATATATGCGACTTAGAAACAGTTTTTGTAGAACGAGCTACTTTTTACGTACATTAATGATTTGATCGAAAAATTCGCCATTTCGCTACCACAAATTACAAGCTTATCATGAACGCGTTGTGCTACGAGTTACAAGTGCTAGTAAAGGGAAATTTGAACAAGTTAAGATTGGTATCATTCCCATCGTCCTATTAACGGGCCTCGTAAAAGTTAGCGTAGTCTAGCTGGAATCGGACGCGGCTAATTATCATAACGCAGATACTTTGTTATTGATCGATCGGAAATTCGATCTGTCAAAAATTCTAAGGCGGTGATGAGTTATCCTTAGCGAGCACTTTGGTTGCTGTCTCTTCTCAACTGTCTGAGAACGCTCAATCCTGTTAATGCTATCCATAAAGAACTTTCAGCATTATATAGTTCAACAAAATTGTCGCCAAAGTTTTCGAATTACTCGTGTTTTGTCTTGACAAAATTCCACATTTATACAATTCCGTAACACAGAAGTAGTGTTCTGCCGCAGTCGTCTAGGCATCTCACAAGAACAGGCAGAGACTTACTAACTTATGTTGTAACGGGTTTCTGATTGTTTACTTCAATACTTTATCAATAAACAATAGCGATACGTTTTTTTCTCTCGTCAATCATGAGGTCGCGAACTCACGAAGTGAAATACAAGTAGTTACCGAGAAAACAAACTGGAACAAAAACAAAATTTTATGTTGCCAACGCGCTTTGTCGTCACCAAATACTTTATACTCGTAAAATATTTACTTTATAAAAAATACGGCTGGTATAATAAATTCATAAAGAACAGCATGTACAAAAATCCAAAGTCGAGTCGATTCAGTACGGTAAAGATTCAAACCTATAATAGGGGAAAGATGAAGGTAGAGAGGGAGAGAGTTATACGCTATATAGGTACAGCTCACAGTACTCTGAGCTCAGGCTCCACCCCAATTACCAGCTAGCTGCATATATTCAAGCTGGACATTATGATATGGGATGCTTGAATTATCTTAAGCTAATAGCCTTGTTTGCAAACACTGTGTTTTTAATTTGTGTTTTAACACTTAAAACAGCTGAATCGGTTTACTGACACAACATGATTTACACCCAAGCAGATGATCGATCATTAATTGCAGAGTTTTTTTTAGCATTTAGGCCGCTAGCTCATTAATTGCTCTTGAGTGCAAGTGTCGCTTGGTTTGCCCTATATAAGAAACACTCTGATCATCAGACCAGCAAAATTGGTAAACAACACCAGCCTTAAGAGCAAGAGGTTGCTCATAACCGTACTTGTTTTTAGGTTTTCTTATGCCGTATCCAAATATTATATTTTTGTCGTGAGGCAGCTCAGTCCTAGTCTTATAGTCTAGACTTCAGAGCTTAATCAGCTTTATCAGGGCAATTAGCTAAAATACGATTTTTCAAGTTAGGATACATGTACATCAGAAATTGGATTTATTTCACCGTTACACATCCAATACAGTTGTTTCATTAAAAAAATTAGTGTTTGGCTCAGCTACAAAGGCTCAAAGCAAGTCGTGCGAGCTATAAATTGCGAGCTATAAATACAAGCATATACGCTCGTAGCTGTGTTTTTAGGCTTGAAGTTTCTTGTTAAAGTTTCTCTATGTTGAAATTCAATTTATTTTTGAAGATATTGTCTCCATTTTTATGTCTACATGTATACGATGTGCGTTGCAGATTCACTACAAGTCACCATCATGGATGATTTTTTTCGGCTGCTTGCCTCTATGTCAGCTGATAGTTCAGAGCTATCGGAAAATATTGTAAAACAGCACAGTAAAATGCTGGAAAAAATGAAATCAAAAATGGAGCGAATGGAAAACCGTCTGCTAAGGTCCAAAAGTCTTCCAAAAGAGGTTCGGAAGTTGATTGTAGCAGCGAGAATAGGGAATCATTCTAAGTGTTCAGGAATCTTAGTAAAAGGCACAGACGTCAATAGCAGAGGAGCCAGCAATGAAACGGCTCTTTGTGCAGCAGCCTCTGGTGGACACTCAAACCTGTTAAATTTGCTTTTGGAGTATGGCGCGGATGTCAATGCTTCAGATGATGATGGGGACACTCCTTTGATGTATGCCGTCATGGCTGACGAACTAGGTTTCATCAAGTCCTTGGTAACCATCTGTGCGGATAAAGTTGATATCAATGCAAAGAACAAGTCTGGTAAGACAGGAATTGAGATGGCTTTTAAATCAGGAAAAGAGAAGATAGTGAAATTTCTCTCGCAAAGGAACGCAAAATTTGATTGCAAAGAAAAACAAAAAAAGACGCTTTTTAAGTACGCGGAAGAAGGCAAAACGTATTTCATTAAGTTTTGGTTTGAACAACATTCTGCGCGTGAAACTGCAATAAACATGACTTGGAGGTCGCGTACCTTGGCCTTGGTTGCGGCTCTTAATGGCAAACTGAACGTTATAAAAGTCCTGTACGACAATGGTGCCAACTTGGATATCCCCGACGAGGACGGCGACACGCCTTTATTTTGTGCCGCACAGAACGGATTCAGTGAAATTATTAGGTTCCTCGTGAGTAAAAATTGTGATGTGAATCACAGAAACAAGACGGGCAGAACTCCAATTTCGGCAGCCATAGGAAGTAGAAACTTTGAAATCGCTCGCTACTTCTACGATCACGGAGCCAGACTAACAGTTGTTGACATGGAAAAAATTTCCCTGTTGCTATTGTCAGTAGCCTCTGGTTCAACTGAGTTATTTAAATTTATGTGTGAGCATCTTCCAGAAGAAAGTCTGCAATTCGACGAAGTTACAACGGACGGCGAGACATGCCTTCTTGCGGCGTCCCAAACCAATAACGTTGAAATATTTAAGGCCATATTGGCGAAAAAAGTGGATTTCAACCATAGAAACAAACATGGCATGTCAGCAGCCTTGCGAGCAGCACATAATAATCAGCTTGAGATGGTGAAACTGCTGCAGGAGTTTGGAGCCAACCTAGATCTACCAAACAATGGCAACCAGACGGCGATTCTTTCTGCCGCCCAACAAGATAACATGCCTCTATTAAAACTTTTGGTAGATACTAATCGGTGCAACATTCACGTTCAAGACTACAATGGAGAGACACTTGTTTACCATGCAGTGAAAAATCGTGACATAGAAATGCTTTGCTTTCTGATCGAGTCCGGAGCCCCGATAGATGAAGCTGACGTATGTGGCAACACTCCATTTATTGTTGCAGTTCATGATGACTGCATTGAAGCAGTACAAAGGTTGGTTGAAAAAGGCCGAGTAAATTTGAACAGGAGAAATGCCAAAGGACACACAGCAGTTCTTCTAGCAGTAAACAATGAGTCAGAAAATATGCTGAAATATCTCCTTGGCCTAGGTTGCGAAAGTGACATAAGTGACAGATCTGGCGATACGCCCCTTTTGCTTGCGGTGAAGAAAAAGAATTACAAACTGGCAAAGCTTCTTACAACACAAGAGAACAAGGAGTGCGATTCGAACACTGCCGAAACGAAGACACGAAGTTCCTGCTTGCATGCATCAGCAAAAGCCACGAATCCTGCTTTTATCAATCTTCTAAGCCGAATAGGTGCGAATCTGGACATGGTGGATAGTGAGAGGAACACACCATTCGCAAAATCTGCTAAGAAGGATTCTGCTTACCTAACTATACTTTCCGCGAAAGGTGCAGATGTCAACAGACGAAATTCTAGAGGTCAAAATGCAGCGCATTTGTGTACATTCCAAAAGATGAGCAATCTTGTAGTTCTTGAGGCCTTAGGCTGCTGTATTGATGTCGAAGATTTTGAAGGCAATGCTCCAATTCACCTGGCTGTAAAAATAGAGAATTATCCAGCGTAGAATTCCTGATCGAACAGGGCGCTGAAATCGATTTTCCCAACCGAAAGGGCAATACGCCCATACATTTAGCCTGCAAAAAGGGTTCGAGCGTTATATGCGAAAGTCTTCTTGAGCAAAATGCCAAGTTGAAAACAATGAACAATCGCAAGCAGACCGAATTGATGTTGGCCTGCACGTCCAGAAATGAAAATATAGTTAAAATTCTTCTAATGCGTTACAGTAAGGAGGAAATTAATCTACAAGATATATTCAGAAGGACTGCATTGCATTATGCTGTGAAGTCGAAAAGCGAAAACGCCGCGAACCGCTTGATCGAAGCTGGTGCAGATGTAAACATTCTGGATATTGATGGTCTCGCACCTATTCTACTTGCAGCTAAAACAAGCCAATGGAACGTTCTCAGTAGGGCTGTAGAAAATATCGATTCGAATTTATTGCTCAAATCAAAGAATGGAGAATCAATAGCACACTTTGCAGCCTCTAACTCAAGCATTGAGACTCTGAAAAAGCTCAAAGAGAAGCTAGTACCACTGACGGAACTAACTGAAGAAAGTGAGTCCTGTCTAACTCTGGCTGCCACTGGCGGATCAATAGAAGTTTGTGAGTTCCTCATTTCTGAAGGAAATCAAGTCAGTCACTGTAACAGAAAAGGCGAGAATGCAATTTGCAAGGCTGCTAAAGCAAAAAATTCTGAGCTGTTTTTCCATCTGGCTACTTGCCACAGAGCGGATTTTCTGCTCAAGGATGAAAACGGCAACAGTAGCCTCTACTATTTTCTAGACGGCTCCGAGAGCCTTGATCATTCTGCCATATCAGAACTCCTTCTGGACGTTGATGAACAGAACCTAATCGATCTCAATTCACAGGGATTCGGACTCTGTCATATGGCAGCCAAGAAAGATAGCGTCAAGCTCCTTCGCGAGCTGCGGGACCGTGGATGGGATCTGAGTAAAACTACAGCAAGTGGCGAAACTTGTATCACTCTTGCAGCGAAAACCAGCGGATCAAAGGCACTGAAGTTTCTACTTGAACTCTCTCGTAACAAGGACGCAATGGAACCAGAGCTTTCCAAAAGTAAACAAGAGCAAGAGAAGGCTTTTCGAATTTGTGCTGAACTAGGAAAGATAGAACTGACTGACGAGTTATTCAGTCGTGGTGTTAATGTCAACGCCACCGACGAAGAGGGCAACACTGCTTTGATGATAGCTTGTCAGCACAAGCAGAATGACTTTGCCTTAAGCCTACTTTCCAGGGAATCGATACCTCGAGTTGATGTGGATGTAAAAAACCAAAACGGATTCTCTGCACTTCATTTTGCCAGCAAGAATCAGCTTACTGATTGCGTTGAAAAGCTGCTCAGCCTTGGAGCCAAAACTGACTCTGGTAATTCCGAAGGTTACACCTGTCTACATGAGGCCGTGAGGGGCCCTGACTCGACTGACGTTGCCGAACTACTAATAGATTCTGGCTGTGATGTTAATCAGAAGACCTCTAGCGACGAGACAAGTTTATTGTTGGCACTTAAAAAAGGAAGTAAGAAATTGACTAAGTTTCTGATTAGTCGAGGAGCAAGAGTGGATGCAGAAAAAGTTCCAATATCTTTGGTGGTAAAAAAGTTCTTGTCGCAGGGCCGAAGAGAAATCATAACTTGGCTACTCAAGCTCGAACCAAAGCTGGATGTAAACAAAGTCGATGCTGATGGCCGTCATGTACTTTTTGACGTCATCGACCATGGAGCGGAAGAAATCCTGAGGCTTTTCATTTCTATTGGAGCCGATATTGACTGCGAAGACAAACGTAGTGTCACACCATTTCTTCACGCTTTAGCAGTTGGCAGAGAAGATTTAGCAAAGGTATTGCTTGAACGAGGTTGCAACACTGAGAAACGAGCGGCCAATGGATTTGATTGTGTTTTGGCTGCTGTCTCTACGAGGCGTCTCTTCACTCTAAAATGGTTGTTTAATCATGTATCCGGACTAAACAGTCGTCCACAAGCAGAGATCAGAGGTAAAAATGCGTTGCACTTTTGCTGCCAAATTGGACACCCACAGATGTTTAAACTGCTGCTTGAGAATGGCTTCGATCTGAACAAACAGTGCGATATTGGCTGGACTCCCATAGACTACGCGATAGCCGAAGGGCATCTGGCGATTATAAAGGCAGCAGATGCAATACAGAACAGGACCTTCTTGAGTAGATACGAACATCATGCAAACACGGCAAGTGATGTACCGTCACCTTTCGCTAAAGCTGCTGCTAACGGCTATGAAAGCATATTCAAGTTTCTCCATTCAATCGGTGTTAACTTTGAGGGCATAGCCGATACAACCATTCCGTTTGCGTGTGGAAATGGACAGCAGCACATCATTAAATTTCTTCTTTCCGTTGGAGTTGATATCGAAGCGTATAAGAATCCAAAAAATGGCCAAACGGCTCTTCTTACAGCCATGTATTCGGGTGATTTGCACTTGATTAGCTTCCTTGTTGACAAAATTAGGTGTGACATTCGAGCTGTCTGTCATAACAGAAACACTGCTATTCAAGGAGCAGTCACTACGAACCAAGAAAGAATCCTGAATTATCTCATTAGCAAGGGTGCACTAATTGACGAACCGGATGCCGAAGGAGACACTCCTGTTCTTGAAGCAGCACTTCTTGGACACCAGCGTATGCTAGACATCTTATTAGACCACAACTGCAACATAAAGAGGCTGAATAATCAGGCTCGAGGTGCTATTCATATGGCTGTTATAAAAAATGACAACCCAGAAATGCTCCAGTTCCTAATCGATAAAGAAATCCCGCGAACGGCAGGGATGAAAAAGGCAACACTGCCTGCATGATCGCCAGCTACCAAGGTCACCAAAAATCAGTAAAGCTCCTGCTTGAGCACGACCGAAGCCTCGGAAAAGAACGAAACGCAGACGGTTCAACGCCAGCACTGCTGGCCGCAATGAAAGGCAAGCATGAGGTTCTTCAAGTTCTGGCAGAAAATGATTGTTTGGAAGCTAATGACGTAGACAACGATGGCAGCACAATCCTGATGATGGCCATTCAGTCCGGCTCTGTGCCAACAGTAAGAATGCTTCTGGAAACGGGTGACTGCAACACAACTGCTGTGAACAACAATGGGATTGGCGTTCAAACGCTGGCGACGCAGTGTCGCGATGAAGCGATGCTGGAGCTACTGAGGCAGTTCGGTATTGAAGGCCAACTGGCAGAGGCTGAGGCAACTGAGGCGCAGCAAACGTAAGATTTTTTATTTTTGCCAAACTGTACTATCAATTTCCCGCTGTTATTCTTATTCCGATAGTAATTTTACCTATCTTAATTTTACCGGGGCCGTAGCCCAGCGGTAGCGCAGCTGCTCTGGTGTGCCAGCGACCCAGGCTCGATTCCAAGTGCAGTCACATTAATTTGGGGCTAAATTGGAATCTCGGCTTGGCTCTTCTCGTGCAATTAACGGCCTTGAGAGTCAACCCCCCAAGGCGCAGTGAAGTGTACATGCCTAACGATAAAATAAAGTTAGGGCCACTGTACACTCCTGTGTGAGTGTGTGCCTGCGCGTATGACTGCGTACGTATCCGCGCGCTTGTATGCCTGCTCAGGGGAGTCGGCGGAATGGGCAGAAATGCCTCTCACCGGTTGTGTGCCTATGTCGTTTAAAGTGCGTTAGGGTGCACACAACCCCCTGCCTGTAATAAAAAATTTTTTACCTAAGACTTAAGGGTCTTATTTTGTTAGTAAGTGTCGTTCATTTAAAAAGAATTAACTGTTGTCTCGGATCAAATGCTCGATATTCGTAGTTTGTAATTAAATAAATTCGCTGGATTTATACAATAACCCAATTGCAGGAGTACCGTTGGGCGTCCGATAGAACTGCTGATTTTTACCCCGGACACGTAAGTTTAAACCACACGTAATGAGATGAATTTTACTAGCAAACTTGAAATCTTTCTACAATAATAATAATATTCCAAATTGACCGAAATATTCTTCCCATCATAATTTAGACCCGAAGAACAGGAAAGCGAAGAAGACACAGATCAACAACAGGAAGAACTCGAAGTATCTGCAAGCGAAATTTTCAATGATGCAGCGTAAGCAATGTTACATTTTTATCAGTTTGATAGAAGAAAGGACATACTAAAGAACAGTACACCATTTAAGAACTTTAAATACAATTGTGAAATTTTTGCCGGCTATTAAAGCAGTTATTTTATGGTTCATAATTCCCTAAAACTTATTATAAGGCAATGTCTGATCAACGTAACTAAAAAACCACACAGATCGCAACGCAGCAGATCAACATACAGATCTACCATGCATGCCGTGCGTCACGCTCCGATCCTCGTCTCCGATGGGTTAGTACACGTTGCCATACTTCAGGGGTCGGCAAACTGCGGAAAACTCCCACATACGGCCCGCGAAGCCTCTCTATCCGGCCCTCAGGTCCTTGGAAACTTCACAACAACATTGGGGCCAGGGGCGTAGCCAGGAATTTCTCACGGGGGGGATGCAAGGATATAAATGAGTAAAGCTGCTGCTACTTGTACAGCTTGCTGGCCCAATGACAGTTCACAAGAAAAGTGCCGTAAATCAAATATGTAGGTGATAGGTAGCTATGAACGGCCAGTCAAGTTTCTAATTCGATGAAAATCGCACAATTTAGTGAAAAAATAGAAAAAATTCTTTCTACTGAATGCTTGAGTAAATGAAAATCGTTTTTTACTTGCTGCACTAGCATGCACTATGCTTTCCAATGTATCAATTTTGAATACAAACCTTAGAGATTTAGTAATTTCTTACACCCACCAACCAGGCCCACGGGGGGGGGGATACATCCCCAAATCCCCCACCTTGACTACGCCACTGATTGGGGCCCGGCCCGTTCAAGGCTTATGATTCTTATTAGCTCTCTATTCTTCTTTCTCTCCTCTCCTCTCCCCTCTCATCTCTCCTCTCTCTGGCTCGCAGTCATGCGCTAGATTGTAAAGCTGGCCCTTTAAAAAGTTTAAAAAGTTTGTCGAGCCCTGCCATGCTTCCAACAGTGTATAAGCAGAAACTTTATTTGGAATTACGGGCGCCCGTAACTCTTAGGGGCGCCAATATTTGACGGGCGCCCGTCTCTTGGTCGGTTATAGAGATTTATTATTAGAACTGGATTTTGAATTCATGAATGCATTTATATGCTCGATTTCTTTGCAGAAATTTTATGCAAGAACCAGAACACGCGAACCAAACAGGATCGCTGATATCCAGCCATCATCCCGTGTCTGTAGCTGAAAGGTTTGTCATCATTTTAACTTCTTTTTCAATAAGATTGGGTTTTTTATTTTCTTGCCACAAGTCTGGAACCCAGGTAAAATGTGGGCCGGGGCTGTACCAAAGCTTCTATTTTAAATGAGCAGACACACATGTAGCCCGAACTTGGACTTCAATACAGCAGCAGCAAAACCCAAGTTTAACCTAGGATTTGGCAGCGAACCATGAATTGGTTCTATCCCTCTCAAGAAAGCACTGCTCCTGCTACAGAAATTACTAGAACTATGCATAGACTATAGGTGTGCAAACTATGGCTATTTTATAATTATCTACAGGGCCTCGACTGTGGCGTCGGCAAACCTAAGCGACATAAGGCACGATTCGCAGTCGATCGCATCCTAAAGGTAAGATTACTATCCCTAATGAATACAAAGTCAAACTCTTACGTTAGTATGAAAATGTAGACTTACACTCGCATGCTTTTTTCACCATTTTTCAGGACACAACCACAAATGATCAGCTGACTGATGAAGAATAAACATTTGGAAATGCTTTGACTAAACTTTTCAAGCAGGAAATTGTCAAAATTAGCTATAGAAGTGTTGTTTGATTATTGATATCCCAAATGAACTTACTCGAAAAAAACATTTTGTAATTAGGTAAATTTCTACAGATTTTAGTAGGACCTGACAAACTAATTAATTATTAATAATTATATGGAATAACGCAAGATTGTTAAACAGATTAAATTATTAGTAGAC
>NIVC01003815.1:0-41164 GCA_002269645.1 Macrostomum lignano
GACACCACGATCAGTTGAAATCGAAGACGCACTCGTCCCGAGTTCAGCTGTGAAGAGTTCGAGTTGCCGACTACCGACGACCCTGATGTACAACGGCTGCTGTGGAGTTCAAAGACTTGTTCAAGAAAAAGTCGGGACTAACTCATCTGCAACAGCACCGAATTGTTCTCTCGGATGAAGTACCTGTCGAGTGCCACCGCGCCGAATGCCTGTGCATTACCGGGAGAAGGTAGAGCAGCTGATTCAGGAACTGCTGGAGAACGACGTGATAGAGCTGAGCGAAAGTCCGTACGTGGCCCACCGGTGTACGTGACAAAGAAGGATGGCAGTCTCCGCCTGACCATAAACTATCGAGAGATCAACAAGAAGACTATTCGCTCTGCACAGGGAATTCCGTTGATGGAGGAGGCAAGAGATCGAATCGCAGGCAGTTCAGTGTTCTCTGTGTTGGATCTCAATGGCGGCTATTTTCAAATTCCGATGGCAGAAGAAGACAAGCTAAAAACTGCTTTCTGTCCGGGACCAGGGATGCCGCTGTACCAATTTAAGAGAATGCCCCAAGGTCTGTCGGGGGGCCCAAGCACATTCTGCATGCTAATGTCAAAAGTTTTCAACGGCTGCGATTTCATCTTCACGTTCTTCGATGACAGCCTGTGCTTCTCAAAGACCAAGTCGGATCATCTGCGGCAACTTCGAGAGACCTTCGAGCGACTTCGAGCAGCCGGACTGACATTAAGAGGCTCCAAGTGCAAGATCGCGGTACCCGAAGTGACCTTTCTCGGCACACGGTATTCAAAGGATGGTGCCCAGCCCAGCCAGGAGAAGCTGGAGGCAATTCAGCAGTGGAGAGAGCCGAGGTCAGCCAAGGAGGTGCGTCAGTTCATCGGCCTGTGCAACCAATACCGACGCCATGTAGCCAACTTCGCTGCCATCGCCGCACCGCTGCACCATCTGACTGGCAAGGGCGTTCCATTTGACTGGACTTCGGAATGCCAGACGGCCTTCGACGAGCTCAAAAGGTGCCTAATTAGTCCTCCGATCCTGGTGAACCCGGATTTCACTAAGGAGTTCTCAGTCTTCACGGATGCCAGTGGCAGCGGAGTCGGTGCAATTCTCAAGCAAGGCGAGGCGGTGATCGAGTTCTCAAGCCGCGCATTCAATTCAGCTGAGAAGAAATACTCTGCAACAGAAAAGGAGTGCCTGGCCATCCTGCACGCATTCAAAGTTTTTCGCCACTATCTTCTCGGCAAGCATTTCACGGTGCACACGGATCACTGCCCGCTCACCTACATCGATTCACAGAGAGTTGACAGCTACGGCAGGCTAGGACGATGGCGTCTGCTGCTTCAAGAGTTCGACTTCACCGTCAAGTACCGAAGAGGCGTTGAGAACTCAGATGCTGACGCGCTGTCCAGACTGCACGGCCAAGAAGTCGCAGCTACGCAGCTGACTCCGGAAATCGACACTGAAGAGCTCAAAACTGCGCAGCGACATGACCCGGAGCTCAGCCAGGTGATTCAGGCGATGGACAAGGACGCAGAAATTGCACCCAGATGGCGAGCAGGACCACTGCAGCAACTCGGCAGAATCTGGAAGAAGCTGAAGCTGGATGATGACGGTGTTCTACTGCGCAAGTTCAATGACCCGGACGGCCTGCAGGAGGTTCCAGTGGTGCCAGCGCGGCTTCGACAACAGTTTTTGAACAACGCTCACGAAGGTCTGGGAGGTCATTTCGGAGCCGAGAAATGCTACCGCACACTGAAACTGACCGCCTACTGGCCCGGCATGGCTGAAGACATCGTGCAACACTGCCAGAGTTGTTCTGTCTGTCAGGAGAAGAAAGCGGGCTCGCGGACCAGCGCGCCACTCGGAGAACTGCCAATCGGCTCGCCGTGGGATTCTGTGGCTATCGACATCGTCAAGGTGGCGCCATCATCGCGCGGCAACAAATACCTGCTGGTGGCTCAGGATCAGTTTTCCAAGTACCTGACGGCCGTGGCGATTCCTGACCAGACTGCTGAGACTACTGCTCGCGCCTTCCTCTCCATCTGCTCCCAGACTGGACTTCCCCGAGTCATCCACTCCGATCAAGGACCGAATTTCGAGTCTCAGCTTTTTCAAGACACTCTGCGAGGCCTGGGAGTCACGAAGACAAGAACAACGGCTTACAATCCCAAAGGCAACGGATTAGCGGAGTCGGGCAACAAGTCAGTGCTGCAGTTACTCAGGTGTTTCACCGAGCGAGAGAGCGAGTGGAGGACAAGCTGCCACTGATCCTGCTGTCCTACAATTCCCGGGTGCACTGCTCAACACAGCTGCCGCCACTGAAGGTGTTCACCGGGCGCGATCCGAGCCTGCCGGTCATCAGCCAGCAGTCCAGGCGATTCTATGACGTGCGCACCTACGCCGACAAGCTCGAGGGCGACCTGCTGCGAATTCGAGAGTTTGTCGAGGAGCATCTGGTGCAGGCGGCTGGCGAGCAAAAGAGCGGCTACGACAGGTCGACCGGGCAGCTGCGCATGTTCAGTCCTGGAGACGAGGTCCTGCTGCGCATCGAGCTGAGGGGCTCCAAGCTGGCGCCTTACTGGGAGCCGGGCTGGCAGGTGCTGTCGCAGCGGAATCTGGTAGTCGAAATCCAAAAGATCGAGAACGGCCGGACCCGCAGGGTGAATGTGAATCGTCTGCGGCCGCGGATCCTGCCAGTCCCTGACGGAGAGCGCTTCCTGCAGCCGCCCTTTGCGCACGCGGCGCACGGCGGCGATGAGGCGGACGAGGAGCCGCCCCCGAGACGCTACCCGGTGCGTAGGCGGATGCCGGTGGATCGCTATGTGGCCGGTTGAATTTTTGATTGACTCAGTGACTGCTCGACTGACTGTTGCGAATTATTTGAAAGCGAGAAATTCTTTATAACAATATTGTTCGAATGTTTTACTGTTCTTATGTTTCCTTCGAATTATTCGTTCGAATGTTATTGATCTTTTTCGCCGGATAGGATTGTAGTGAGTTGCAAGTGTACTTGTATGCGCCAGTCGCTAGAGCGGGGTGGGGGTTGCTATTGTACAGCATGTACGTGCTTTTCACCCACCCCTGTCTCTATCTTTTATACCCAGTTATGTAACAATCGTTGTATCGTATTTAACCTGCGTATCGATCTAATAAACGCCAAGAGGCTTCGTCAACTCTCAGTTGTATCTCTCTGCCTTAGTCTACAGCTTAAAATGTTGCGAGTACACCGAGATATACATGTACCCGTATGTGCGTGACATTTCAAGCTCAGGCAGAACTAAAACGCACCGTGACAGTTTAAATTAGCAAATCATAAACTGGTCTGCGAGACCAAAGATCTTTTACGAAAATTGGACCTGCTCAAAATACTGTGGGGTGGAAAGTGAAATTCCCTTCCTGTTTAAGTCATGTTTGGAACTTTTTTATAGTGCTCCCGAATGGAGCCTGAAACATTGGGTCCCGATTACCTTACGTTAATCTCTTCATCAATCATAGAGTCAAACGACCTCTGAATTAGGACCTCTGTGGGGAGAAATGGCTGTAAGAGAGTTTAGCACCTTTGACCACGCTATCAATGTTCAAAAGTGATGTTTGCCACCCCTCCGTCTCGAAACGTATCTCGATCTCGAATCTCGAAATATCTTCATCAAGGTGGGAATGGAAATTCCACCGAGTTCACATCGAAATTCCAATTTATATTATTTCTCCCCATAGAGATCCCCAGGTTTCGGCATACCGATAACTTTTGGCTCCAATGAAGAGACTGGCGTATAGTAGGGACCGAATGATTCGGGCTCCATTTTGACTTTTAATCTCACATCTCCTTTTCCCCTAGCTAAGCTCGAATACTCCTTTTGCGTACGAGATTCAATTTTACGAGATGCAGACATTAAGTTAATCAAGCTGAAGTCAGCAGTGAATTGCGGCACAGTGCAGGTTGGGAAACACTCTTGTGCCAGTATAGGAGATGGAGTCAGATAAAGCATGACAACTGTTGACATTATTTTAATGCTGAAGCACTAGCAAAGCTGAACTGCATGTGACTAACTGGCTCTGAGCGAACCATAAACATCATCAAGTCTGCTTAATTCTGCATCCCGTGCAGCCTACCAGATGCTTCACGCCTCTGCATCGCCACTCATGCCAATTACGAGTATAGAGAGTGAACACGATGTTTGAGAGATGACGAACTGGCGGAAAGCCGATCACTCGCGCGGATTATGTGTATTTTATTTTTCAGACGGATGGTAGTAAAGTAAATTTAATTGTCAATTAAGCAGCCGGGGTAACGAAACCAAGTGTGTCGACTTTGGATTTGAGTGCAGGTAGAACTCTGCTTTAAATTATCAACGTGTTGGTTACATGATCAGCAGTCGAACTCCAATCAAAGACCTCCTTCAAAACCAAACAATTAATTTAACATATTAAATATAACGACTTTCGACTACGTTAATACATGCAGTAAAACAAACTGTTGCTGATCTAACCTAATAAAAATCACATAAAAACAATTAATATCAGTACAATGCAAAGTAACTATTTTTAATGAATAAATAAACAAAGGAAAACGGACAGGAAAAGACAGGCACTAAGTTAGACATGGACTGCGTGGGCGTGGATCTTCTGCCAAAAAATAGTGATAATAAAATCGGATACGACATGCTGCTTTAAATAATATATATGCAGTCTTTTTTGATTAAAAAACAAATTAGTTAGTCAATTAAGATAGTCAATCAGTACATAAATAACCTAAATAGTAGTAAAACACGCTCACGTTTGGTTTTTTGTTTGCAGCACGTACACATACATGTATGGTCAGACGGGAATTGTGAATGCCACAAACACCTTCAATTCTCGCTAAAAACCCATGCAGTCTCTTTCACTTGCTGGGGAAAAAGTAGAACTTCTTGCGCAGATGGTTGGTAGGGCTGGGCATCTGGCATGCCTGGTTCTTGTTCTTCTTGTTCTCGCCGCGGAACGCCTTACTAACGAGCAAGTTCACCTGCACCATCATGTCGGCCACGTGCTCGGAGTGAAAGTTTCTCGAGAAGATTTGCACGATGGCTTGGATAAACCAACTGCCTTGCTTGGTGTTGCGCCAGCTGATGAACCCGGGCAAGGTGGAGTGGGCGATGAGCAGGTCCGCGTAGTCTGGCGGGAGCCTGTTCTCCATTTTTTGGGCATCTCCATAGTTGAGCCGTTGGAGATGATCCACGAGGTCGAAGTTTTCGTCACCCTCAACCACTGGACCGTCGCTGACCTCCTGACCGACCATGGGATGCTGGGTGTCTTTGTCAGTTCTGTCGAGTTCGATTCGACAGGCCTGCCAGGGTGTTTCACACATGAATGGCGGAAGTAAAATATAAAATAGAGAAGTACTGTGTCTTATAGGAATTATATTCAGCTAGGCAAGCCTTGAAATTTCAAAACCGTGAAATGCATAGAGGCTTTGGCTGTTTTAAAGTACAGTTTGTCCTACATGTATATTTACCTGAATGATGACAAACTTCGGTTTTCCGGTTAGCTTGCAATCTGAATGGTTAAACAGCGAAAGGATGTCCTTGTACTCGTCCACAGGCTTGCTGTCTCTGCCCAGTATTTTGCCATTTGTGCCGTGCGACAGAACCGCCAAGACGCATGAGGTGTACTGTTCGTGCTCCGGATTGAGAATGAAGCTCCTGCATGCTTCCTTCATTTCCTCGGCAGTTTGGTTGTTGACAATCTCCACTTTGTACAGAAGTTTGTTGAACAGATTGCTCAAATTATCACGGTCAACATCCGTTCCGGTTCTGTCGTCGAGTTTACCATCAAAACTTTTATTGTTAATGATAAGACAGAGACCTCTAGGATTGCCACGAGTATCGTAGGCCGTTTCAAAACGGTCAGCTTCATGTTTCTCCAGAATTCTCGCCTCAAAATTGTCGAAGTTTATACCGACTGGAAGAAGTCCGTCTGTCTCTTCCACTTTGTCGATCTCGGGAAAGTTATTCTCTAGATCATCGTCAAGGACAACAGGTGAAACCTCAGGCTGCTCGAGAGTCTCTGGTAAATTTTGCTCTCTAGTGCTCATGCTTGCTTTGAGTTGCGGCAGATTTCGAGCAGAGAGTCTCACAGAAACTTTGCTTGCTAGTCGCTTTGGACGGGGACGAGCTACCAAAACCCATATATATATATACCGGGACGAGACACTACTGAGTTAAAATGCGCATCAAACTGAACTTCCATTTTCTTCTCCTAAGAAAGAGTGCTCCTGCCCCCCCACTCCAACACAAGCGTACACAATGAAGCAATGTGTCTTGAAAATGTAACTAACCCCCCGACCGCGGATCAGTGTACGAAAAGAAAAGAGCGGTCACAAAACTTGCGAACTCTTACCAGTATAACTAGCATTATTTTTAGTTTTGTTATAGTCAGGACTACTACGAGAGATCTACGTGAGGACCTTACGTACGTTAAGAATTTTAAAATGAAAATGAGCTCAGTTTTACAGGTAATAAATCATATAGCTATAGCTAAAACAGAAAATAAAGTATCTCTAACTAGTTTTAAGCATTACTGCTAAGATCATGCACTTTCAATGCAAAATCACTGACAATGGAAAGGTGCCCGAATACATGGTATATATGCACGTGCATTTTCCAAAGATTTAGTATGTTAGGTTCGCAGACATTTAACATTGACAAACAATTGACAATAGCTACGAGTTGTAAACAACGATAAATGCTTTTGCAATAGTAAAAGCAATATTCAGGTATTACGAGCTTAATTGTAGTTTCATAGCTACTTGAAAACAACAACTGATGCAAGAGTGATGTTGAAGCTATAGGTCATTGAAAACATCTAGGATATACATAGACTGTTATATGGTAGTAAATCATGCAGAGACCATTGTTTTTTATCATTCAAATTGGTAATTTAAGCCAGGAGTCGCCACATGCGGTCGGCAAAGCCTCTCTATCCGGCCCTCTCTTCTCTTTAATCTCCCTTCTGGTCTTTTCTCCTCTCCTCTCCTCTCTCTCTTCTATTTAATTTAATCTCTTCTCTCGTCTTGTCTCCTCTCTTCTACTTTATTGCCTCGACTCTCTGTTTCCTATCTCTCTTATCAATTCCCTATTCTTTTTCCCCACTGGCCCACAGCCATCCACGAGACAAACTATACAACTATCTCAAGAGTTAATTTAAAATCAGAGTGATGCTGGTACGTACGTCCTATTCAAACAAGTCTCAGACAGACTTGCCAGGAATGCAGGAGTGCACCTGCTAACGCTGCAGGTAACCCTACTAGCAATGTCAGACGTGCACTCGGGCATTTTGTCAACTGCCTGATGAGTCCACTACTAAGCCCGGAGTCAAAAGATTGATATTTTCTCTGATTTTATAAGATGCCAACTGCTGTTTGCTCTGAATTATCAACGTAACTGACGAAAGCAATAGATCGGGAGTTGATTGCCTAAAGTCAGGGGCCAACAAACTCCAGTCCGGCCTTATCTTCCATTCATCTGTCACCTGGACCTCGGCCATGAGCTAGATTCTTTATCTGGCCCTTGAGGTTAAAAAAGTTTGTCGACCTTTGCCTGCTTCAAGTAAACTTGGTCTCAGGTAGAAAACCGGGCGGCGCCTGACAACCGGGTAGCAACCGACCGGGCGAGCCGGAGATGCAGAGAAACTTAAACCGCTGGCCCATGCTTTCCAGCAGTGTCCTAGCGGCGCTCAAATGGTTTCGCCGAGTCTCTGAGCTGGCACTTGAGCTGGACATCAGAGCTGACAGCCTGGCTGC
Source organism: Macrostomum lignano (assembly GCA_002269645.1). Lineage (NCBI taxonomy): Eukaryota > Metazoa > Platyhelminthes > Macrostomidae > Macrostomum > Macrostomum lignano. The sequence goes on from NIVC01003815.1 coordinate 7,784, forward strand.
GATTCCCATCTGCAGCAGGAAGGCGCGCTGCGGACTCGGCCCGAACACGGCCAGCCCTGGCAGGCCGAGCCGCGCAATCCTGCGCTTTAAATAATCAAAATCCACATCGGCCGTTAGATCGGACTCTCCAGGATCCAGCAGCGGATCGCGAACTCGATGCTTGCGGAAGCCGCGGAGAGTGTCCGTCTTCAGCTCGTCCGGATTCGCAACGTCGTAGCCGTAGTCGGCGAGCAGGGCGAACCCGGCGCCCTGACTGGTCACGTGACGGGCCAGCTGGTCAACAAAATCACCCGACATTGGCGACACTTCAATGTGGCGACGGGTTTCGTTGGAGCGAATGCAGGCGAGTAGGTCGGACGGCGGCGGTGAGTCCGAGAGGCGATATTTGAGTCCGGCGTTTGAGCAGACGTCAATGAGAACCTCGCGCCACTCGCCGCTGGGTAGCTGACAAGGTGGAGACAGGGGTTTACGCTTGTAATAACGTTAAAGGGAGAAACTGTATGGAACTTCACGTTTTAAGAATTTTCTCAAATTTTTGAAAGCGTCACCTACTAAAGTTTTGTCTGCGACTCTGAAACGACTCTGGGGCGTAGAGTGGTATCTGAGGCGTGCCAGATTTGCTGCAGAATCACTGAGTTGCGTCACTTTATGAACTCGAACCGGATTTCGCATTTATAACAATTCAATTTATTAGTCTACTTGAGTTAGTAGAAAGTAGTTAGTAGAGCTAATTACTAACACAACAACTCTTTAGGACTGTTACAATATTTGCAGTCGCCTCTCGTCGCTAGAGCCCCTAGTGAGTTATTTGCAATGACTCTTCTTTCGCGATTCTTGTCAGGGTTCATTTTTCAACATTTTTCAACGGTTGACCTCTTGCACCCATTGTACGCACCTCATCTCCACCTGCAAAGTTTTGTGACCTGTTTCAAATTCAGTATCTAATGATAAAATTTGATTCTTCCCAGCCGATACACCCACCCCACTCAGTGGCCAATCACGGCACAGCTGACATATGATGACGTCATCCTAGCCCCAGACCTCGGGAATTAGTCACAATCAATAGCATGGGAGGCACGGTACCAGAGCGGTAGAGCGTTAGATGTATTCATTTTACTCGCGTATCTACATTGACATCCTTGGGTTTCGACGCTTGTCCGAGTGCGATAATATTTATTTCATATTTGAGCAAGAAAAATTGGTTGGGGGTTGCCGTGCCATTCACATCCTCAAGGGCCAATACCAAAGGCACAGGAAGTGTACATACAGTATGTCTGACAATTATAATGTCTGGGCCGCTGTACGTCCTGTGTGAGCGTCTGCCAGCTGTCTACGTACCTATTCGTGTTCGCGCTCAATGGGCCAGCGGAATGGGCATGAGTGCTGTCTACCGCAGTGACTAAACTTCACTGTGTCAAACTAACAAAAATGAGTGATTCATCTCAGCCCTCTTACCCTCTCCAGTTTGTGAATTGGCAGTGCATCAAGAAACTCGTGCGCTAAAAAGCAGCACGGTCCATCGGCTTGACTACTCAGCTGCTCCAAACTGTCCAACCAGGAGGCGCGAAAACCGCTAGCAGTTTCAAATTCGCGCCAATTGTCGTTATTAACGCTAGTCGGAGACGAAGATTCCGTTGTATTATTTGAATTCAAAGCGTCGGAAGGACGACCGGATAGTAGAACACGTCGCTGAATAGCGCGCATAGCCGGGCTGACCTCCAAGAGGAAGAGGCGACCGCTCAGGGCGCTGCGAAGCTGCGGCAGCTTGGTGGCCACTCTGGTGACGTCAGAGGCCAGGGTGCCGCGACCCGGGCCAAGCTCGACCAGGTGCAACGGACGGGGATCTCGCGACTCGGCGTGCTCGTTGGCGATCCACACCGCTATTAGCTGGTTTTTAAGGAGTTGGACGGTAACCGTTTACGGATGTGAAAATGGTATGCTTGCTATGCAGTGTTGTGCGAAATTACATGTCGATTTTGGGTGTGCCGAAAAGGGTGTCAAAACCTGGTCTTCAGGGCACCAGAAGACATTTAAAATCTTTCTGCAGCGTGTCATATGGGTTATCTGGGTGTCAAAAGACCAAAGGTCAAAGGCAAAAGGTCGGAAGCGCCAAACAGTCTCGGGGTGTCTAAATAATGATCGTCAGTGTGTCTAAATGTCTTCAGTCAGTGTGTCTAAAGGTCTTCAGTCAGTGTGTCTAAATGTCTTCAGTCAGTGTGTCTAAATGTCTTCAGTCAGTGTGTCTAAATGTCTTCAGTCAGTGTGTCTAAATGTCTTCAGTCAGTGTGTCTAAATGTCTTCAGTCAGTTAGTGTGTCTAAATGTCTTCAGTCAGTGTGTCTAAATGTCTTCAGTCAGTGTGTCTAAATGTCTTCAGTCAGTGTGTCTAAATGTCTTCAGTCAGTGTGTCTAAATGTCTTCAGTCAGTGTGTCTAAATGTCTTCAGTCAGTGTGTCTAAATGTCTTCAGTCAGTGTGTCTAAATGTCTTCAGTCAGTGTGTCTAAAGGTCTTCAGTCAGTGTGTCTAAATGGATCTTCAGTCAGTCAGTGGATCTTCAGAGTGTCTAAAGGATCTTCAAGGTGTGTAAAGGATCTTCAGGGTGTGTAAAGGATCTTCAGGGTGTGTAAAGGATCTTCAGGGTTTCTAAAGGATCTTCAGGGTGTCTAAAGGATCTTCAAGGTGTGTAAAGGATCTTCAGGGTGTCTAAAGGATCTTCAGGGTGTGTAAAGGATCTTCAGGGTGTCTAAAGGATATTCAGGGTGTCTAAAGGATCTTCAGGGTGTCTAAAGGATCTACAAAGTGACTAAAGAGTCTTCACGATGTATAAAATTCTTCAGTGTCTAAAGGGTCCTCACAAGGTTAAAAGGGGCTTCAGGTGCCAAACGCTTGGCCTTCAGGCCCCAGGGTAACATATGAAACTTAAGGCCATCAAAAAAGCTTTCTGGTTCTTCAACACTGGCTTTCAATTTCAATAGTTCTCAAGTACAATTCGCTAACACACTTACCTCGCCAAACATCTGGGAAATTTCTGGCGACGTGGTGAAATCGCCTTTAATGCCAAACACGTCCTTCTTCATGTAATAGCCCTACATAGAAATTGGCGCAAATATTAATAACGATTCGATTCACAAATTTCAGTTTTGCAAACTCACGTATTCAGGATGGGTGAGCGCCAATTTAAAGTACTCTGCGACCGTGATAGGCCCTTTAGATTTTATCAACTCGCGAATCACGCCAAGCATTTTTTGAAGTTTAGCTTTAGCTGAAATAGTTTTTAAAATGCATTACTTTCTACCAATTTTTATGTCGTCTGAATCATACTACTAAATGTAGAAAGTAGTAAAAAAGCGAACAGAACCAGCATTTTATCATTTTTTGAGAAAAATAGCTCAAAGTAGATTCGAAGAGACGGTCAATGTTAATATATTTGTTTATTATTTCATTAGTGAGGCGACATAGCTCGTACAAACGTCGTTGATATTGAAACGGAAAGTCAAAAATAAATTTTAATTCATTTAAATAAGCGATTTCGTAAAACAGAACGCATTATTTATCACATACGATGATTGACTTACAGTGCAGATTCAAGTTATCAAGTTATAATTCAAATGACTTTACGAATCGACACTGAATACAAATGAATATTTCAACTATCTGTGCTGTTTGATACAAAACAAATCAATGCAATTCGGCTAAATGCTAAATATAGATGTACATTAAGCGTTAGAAGTTGAGGCGCGGATTCCTGGACACAAAGTATGGCTTTTATTACAAATCGTTAAAGCCTACAAAAACTGACTGACAGGAAAAAGGAGATAGTCTGACAGGCGATTTAGCCAATGCTGACACTAATGCACAACTAAAGTACAGGTGCAGGTGGAGAGGATAGACATGTACATGTAGACAGACATATTAACAAAACAGAAATCCAGAAGCAAAGAGACAAAATAGACTAATAAACAAACCGAAAAACACATGACAGATAAACATACAGATAGACAGACAGACAGACAGGCACTAAGAGAGACAGACACTAAGGCAGGCAGACAAACAGACAGACACTAAGAGAGGCAGACACTAAGACAGACATACAACTAAGACAGGCAGACAGACAGACAAACAGACAGACAGATAGACAAACAAACAGACAGACAGACAGACAGACAGACACACAGACACACAAAAAGACACACAGACACACACAGACAGACAGACAGACAGACAGACACACAGACAGACAGACAGACAGACAGACAGACAGACAGACAGACAGACAGACAGACAGACACACAGAAAGACACACAGACAGAAACACAGACAGACACAGACACACAGACAGACACACAGACAGACACACAGACAGACACACAAAAAGACACACAGACAGAAACACAGACAGACACAGACACACAGACAGACACACAGACAGACACAGACAGACAGACACATACATTCTACCCAGTCCCTGTGCTCAGTAGCAGTCAGCCAATCAGCAGGATGCTACCATCACTCTCCGCTCCTACCGCTTAGCTAAAGACTCGTAGATGAGCAGCGACGCGATGGCGTCCAGAGCGGCGTACCGCCGCCTCTCCGCAGTCAAGGGCACCGCGGCCCAATCGCAGCAGCGAATACTTCGATCCTTGTCCAATCGACTGTCAAGCAAGTGCTGAACCAGACCATTCAAGCTCCACTGAGTTGACAGTTTTAACCGCTGCTTAGCGAGACTATTGAGCTCTACCCAACCGGAAGGCTTCAACAGCAATTCGGAGGAAATTTGTTCGGGAAAATCGCGGCAAAGTTTCTTTAAATCGCCCTGGATGCACAGACCAACCTTGACTAGGCGCGGATGGGTCAGTAGGCTATTCAAAGTCGGTGTTGGCTGGGTCAGTGCGCCGCCACGAGCAAAGTGAATTAACACTGCACAGGGTGGCTCAATAGCGGGACACAGCTGCAGCAGGGCGGTACGCGAAAAGCGTCCATCCTGGGTCAGACTAAAGAACGTAGTTCTGGACACAGAAGTTTCACCCGTGTCTTGAGACTTTTCTTTAAAACTAGGGTCCGAATTGAGACCGTCTCCTTGGCCTCGACTTTGAGAAAGGGAAATATTTGGTTCCTTCTGGCATTTGTCATGAGACCTGACTTGCTGACCTTGACTCTGGTCTATTCCATGAGACACGACTTGTTGACCTTGACTCTGGTCTATTCCATGAGACACGACTTGTTGACCTTGGCTCTGGTCTACAGTGACGTGAGACACGCATTGTTGACCTTGACTCTGGTCTATTCCATGAGACACGACTTGTTGACCTTGACTCTGGTCTGTTCCATGAGACGCGACTTGTTGACCTTGACTCTGGTCTACAGTGACGTGAGACACGCCTTGTTGACCTTGACTCTGGTCTATTCCATGAGACACGACTTGTTGACCTTGACTCTGGTCTGTTCCATGAGACGCGACTTGTTGACCTTGACTCTGGTCTGTTCCATGAGACGCGACATGATGACCTTGACTCTGGTCTATTCCATGAGACACGACTTGTTGACCTTGACTCTGGTCTGCTTCATGAGACGCGACTTGTTGACCTTGACTCTGGTCTATTCCATGAGACACGACTTGTTGACCTTGACTCTGGTCTAATCCGTGAGACACGCTTTGTTGAACTTGACTTTGACCTTGATTTGGACCGGAAATCTGCCCTCGACCCTGATCGGAGTTAAAGACGGGCCATTCAATATCGAATCCGCAAGCCACGGCAGGCCCAGTGGGATCACTATCTAACTGCGACAACACCCGGCCGCACCAGACGTCCAGCTGACGCGGCCTATCGATATACACTATCGGCCTATCCGGTGCAAGCAGCGGCAACCTTTGCTCCATGAAATCATCAAACTGCAGGCAGCGGTAGCGCTTAGCGGTAACGTGACCCGGTTCAACGTCGCTTCGGTCGTCGGTCATCCAAGCTGGAAGCTTTCTGACACGCTGACCTGCTGGCTGTTGCTGGTGCAGCGCCTGCGGCGACTGCTGACGGTCAGAAGAGCTGGCCTGAAACGTACCGAAAAAACTGAATTCACAAATATCCTTCACCAGCTTCTTTTTAAACATTAACCTTCTTTTAAAATCTAACAGCTAAAAATTGCCGAATCTAGCTTCATCAGCGTCTGCTGTTGTTTGCAAAATTCAGTTCGTCAACGTTGACAACTTCTATTTTGTGTAGCTCACAGCGCATCACCTGCAGCTGAGCGAGTTAGCGGAAGTGACTGCAAGACCCATGTGTGATTAAGTCGAACATTAACTATTAGCTAAACTACAAGCTCTAAACGAAATAAAAATAACTTGAATTCTGTCATCAGATATTTCTTTTGCCAACAAAAAAGACAATTTCAGAGCTTCTTTGTGAAGCAAAAACAAATTTCCATTTTAAGCAAGTATTTGAAAAGATAAAATTCAAATGTTGCAGCTATAAATATTCATATTTATTATCAATCCATAGCTTTACACCGCATGTTAAGACAAGTGACAACGCAAAAAAATATAATTTGGTTAATAAAGACACGAAAAACTCAACTGAGATGCAGCCACAGACATTGCTTCTTTCAACAAGCATAAAAAGCAAAAGAGGGCAGATTTTTCGAAATGGGTAGTTTCTTTCGGATTACCCGAAAGGCCATGAAGAGGCCTCATTAAAGTACAATAAATCTTCCTCGCAAGTTTTACTGTTTTTAATTGCATTTAACACTACTGACGATGTTTATTAAGTAGTGTAAGCGGCGTTTTGAAATAAAAACTTGTGATGCTTTATTCGACAAGGCAGGCACCAAACCAATTTTAGGGTCAGTGAGGGACCTGGGTTCGAATCCCACACAAACTGATGCAGAGACAGACAAAAAGTATAGTCTTTGCATAACTTTAAAAAATCTGAATTGATCTTTTTAATGAATAAAAAATCTGCATCAAATTCTGGACTATTTTTGCGGCAGCAAAACATCTGAAAGAAATATTTGCCGATATGTATCGAAAAAACGTTTATAGTCAACTTTTTTGCAGCAGCATTTTTTAGATTTAATTTAAATTCGTTTTGAAACCATCATTATTAAGTTAAACTACTTAACCCGTTACTGAAATATCGTCGATATGTATCGATAATAACTTTATAAACTGAATTTATATATAGAAAGAAGCAAGTTGCATTTTACAAACCTATCGAGCTATAGTAACGCATATACCAACCCGATAAGATTACTAATAGTACAATAAATGGATGTCCCATATTCAATAATAATCAATCGTTCATGCTAGTGACAACAGAGCGAGCCACGTAGCACAGCACAGCAACGCAGGCAATGAGCAGGACATTGGATAGGCTTATAAAATTTTGTTGCTGATCAATTGGGCCGCCATTTCCATTGTTGGCTTTGTCCGAATTTTTGTTGCCATTGGATACTGTCTGGCTGGCCGAGCCTTGCTGCTTCAACTGCTGCTGCTGCTGCTGAGCATCGGATATTTCCTGCTGCAGTTTCTCAGCCAATTCTGGAATAATTCGCGAAATCGATCGTCTCGCAGATTGAATTCTGTGCTCTGGGCCGCCAGGCGCCGCTTCTGATGAGGGAAGTTGGAATAAAATAGTTTGAGTCAGTGTGGGTCAGCAGGTGATTCAGTGTGGGTCAGGTGAGTCAGTGTGGGTCAGGTGAGTCAGTGTGGGTCAGGTGAGTCAGTGTGGGTCAGGTGAGTCAGTGTGGGTCAGCAAGTGAGTTAGTGTGGGTCAGGTGAGTCAGTGTGGGTCAGTAGGTGAGTCAGTGTGGGTCAGGTGAGTCAGTTTGCGTCAGCAAGTGAGTCAGTGCGGGTCAACATGTGAGTCAGTGTGGGTCAGCAGATGAGTCAGTGTGGGTCAGCAGGTGAGTCAGTGTGGGTCAACACAACAGGTGAGTCAGTGTGGATCAGCAAGTGAGTGAGTGTGGGTCAGCAGGTGAGTCAGTGTGTGTCAGCAGGTGAGTGAGTGTGGGTCAGCAGGTGATTAATCAAAAGTCAATCACACAGAGAACTCAATGAAGCACACAAATTAGAGCTCACATCAGCGTCTGAGGTCTGCAGGCTGCCAAACGTAGGCGTATTCTCCAACATAAAGCTGAGCAATCCAGTCAGAATAGTGCTGACGCACCAGGCGGGATTCCAAGTGTCCGGATGAAAGTCCGAGATGCTCAAACAGAGCCGGCTGTTCACCTTGAACCGACCGCTGGGTGTGATCATGTAGATGCTGGGCGGTTTAAACGGGAACTCTCTGGGAAATACCAGCTTGCCGTGATAGAATCCGCCGTGATATGGCGAATCCGGGGGCCTTCAACGACGTAGTGCCATTCGAGTATGTTGCTAGGCAGTGGTTCGGCGCTGATGAAGGGCACGGGGTCGCGCTTTAAGCGACTATAATCCTGTTTCAGGCGGGCCGCGGCGGTGGGTGACACGCCTGATGAAGCTTTAGAGACCGGCGGCATATAAGGCGCAGTGAAGCTGCAATATTTTTATAATTTCATTGAAAATTTAATAATTTTAACAGCTGCATACGGCTGTTCAGTCGAAGGACTGGGGGATCGCTACACACACACCCTCAATTACCCCAGCTAATGCTGGCACCCATTTTACAGCTGTGTGAACTGAAACAATGCTGAGTTAGGTGTCTTGCTCAAGGACACAAATTTTTACAACTGGGTCGAGAATCGAACCCACGACCTTTCAGTCTTGACTCTGAAGAAATTAGAAAATTTATTCTAAAATTAGAAGTACTTTATATATTTTTTTATTTTTAAAGCTTTAACATCTTATCTTAAGGTTATTTATATACTCTAAAGATAAAAATATGGATTGGCCAAGTTTTTGGCAATTAAAATAGAAATAAATCAAGCAATAAATGCTTTAGAACTCTATTGAAGCAAATAAAAAATATGTCAATGCCATGTCCAGTTTCCTATGCATAAAAATGTGCTAGTGGCTAGAAGCGACTATTTCAAGGCTGCATTAGTTCAGGCATATGCAAAGCTGGAGCCTCTTGCTTGGAGCTCAAAGGCATCACTGCCAAGGGCCCACAGGCTATGCTAGAGTTTGTGTACCAACTTATTGGCTGTCAGTTGATTGGGCTAAGGATATTCTTAATATGGCATCACATCTTCACAATATTTTTATAACTTCTGTATTGAATTCAATCTTGTTTGACTGTTCTCAAATTCCAAGCCCATTCTTAAAATTTTGAGAATTTCTTGAAATGACCTACCTTTAAAAAGGCTGAGTCTCAAAATTTTGAGATTGAGATTGAGATCTTAGTCAGAGTCTAGTTGTTGCATAGCATGTCTCCTAACTCCCTTATCCTCTCTAAAACAACACTTATTATTTGCATGGTACTATATAAATAGTACTGTCATTATTTACATAGTAACTAAATCTATATACTAATTGTGTGCTGTTTGTCTGTTATTGATTTTCTCAAGAACCGTCTAGCTGATTTTTTCAAATTATCCTTTAAAAAGTTTTTAATTTTTTGGTAATCATGCTTAACTTTTTTTATGAAAAAATTTAGTTGGAAGTAGGTCAAATATTCAAAAAATGATTAAATTTTAATGCTTTTTATAGGCACCCTGTTTCTAAATTTAATTGCTCAGTTCAACCATTTAGGCCTCTCCTTGGCCAATGTACAGTGTAGAATGTACATTCACAATAAAGTTAAGGAGTTTTATTATCCTTTGCGTGATGGGCTTGCAATTTGTGGGGTTGGTTGAATTTTATTTTCATTTATTAACTAGTCTAATATAGACTATTGACTAGCAATCTACGCCCCCCATTGGGGAGCCAAAGAAATGCAATACACGTTTTTTTTAATAAGCTACAGGTATCCTTGAAATCTTAAAAAATCTCCTGTCAAACCTTGTAAGCCTTGACATGTCAGTAATTCCCCCCCACAAGCTTTAACATATCAACTCCCCCCCTTGACATCTCAGCAATGCCCCCAATAAGCCTTGGAAATCTAAAAATATCTGTCAACCTTCTAACCCTAACCCTAGCCTAACCCTAACCCTAACCCTAACCTAACCCTAAAGCATTGAAATTTCAGTAATAATTCTCTCTAAGAGTCATTATAGCACTACTACAGCATTATAGCGATTCCCTGCAAGCCTCGACATCGTAGGGATTCCCAAATGAATCTCTTAACTTCGACATGAAGCTTCTTTTATTTTTTTACATTACATTTTTTCTATCAGCGATCTCTCCCCTGAGGAGGCATCAAATAATGTAATAAAAAATTTTCAATAAACTACATGTAGCTTCTGACTTTAGCCTTGAAATCTCATTTATACCCCCGTGAGCCTTGACATCTCAGCTATTCCCCCCGTAAGCCTTAACATGTCAGCGATGGCCCCCATAAACCTTGAAATCTAAAAAGTCCCCTGTTATTCTGTTGACCTTGAAACCTGATAAAATATAACCCTCAACCCACACCTGACCTAAACCTAACTTTAACCCAACCTAAAGCCTTGAAATCTCAGCAATTCTTCTCCCCTAAGCCTTGACATTTTAGTGATTCCTTCTTTAAGAATCACAGCACTATAACGATTTCACCAAGCTTTGACCTCAATTTCCAATTCCCAAATGAATCTTTTAACTTCGACATGACTTTTCTTTTATGTATATGTAGTGCTACTTTTATTTTTTACATGACTCTTCTTCTATCAGCGCCCCCCCCCGGTGGCAAGCCAACAAAGAATGTAATAAAAAAAATTAAATAAAGTACATGAACTTTGAAGTAGCTTCTGACTTTTGCTTTGACATCACAGAAACCCCCCCCCCCATAATCTCAGTTATTCTCTGAGAGCCTTGACGTCTCAGTTTTTCTCCCCAGCACAGCATTATAGCTGCATTTAATTTTTACATGACACCTTTCATGTCTGAAATGACACTTTTTTTATTCTACCATGATGCTACTTAATTTTTTAAATGACACTTTCATTAGTTTTTAAATAAGGCTTCTATGATTTTTTACATGACGCTTCTATGATTGTTTACATGACACTTCTATGATTGTTTACATGACGCTTCTATGATTTTTTACATGACGCTTCTATGATTGTTTACATGACGCTTCTATGATTTTTTACATGACGCTTCTATGATTGTTTACATGACGCTTCTATGATTGTTTACATGACGCTTCTATGATTTTTTACATGACGCTTCTATGATTTTTTACATGACACTTCTATGATTGTTTACATGACACTTCTATGATTTTTACATGGCGCTTCTATGATTGTTTACATGACGCTTCTATGATTTTTTACATGACGCTTCTATGATTTTTTACATGACGCTTCTATGATTTTTTTACATGACGCTTCTATGATTTTTTTACATGACGCTTCTATGATTTTTTACATGACGCTTCTATGATTGTTTACATGATGCTTTTATGATTGTTTACATGACGCTTCTATGATTTTTACATGGCGCTTCTATGATTGTTTACATGACACTTCTATGATCTTTACATGACACTTCTATGATTTTTACATGGCGCTTCTATGATTTTTTACATGACGCTTCTATGATTTTTTACATGGCATTTCTATGATTTTTTACATGACGCTTCTATGATTGTTTACATGATGCTTCTATGATTGTTTACATGACGCTTCTATGATTGTTTACATGACGCTTCTATGATTGTTTACATGATGCTTCTATGATTGTTTACATGACGCTTCTATGATTGTTTACATGACGCTTCTATGATTGTTTACATGATGCTTCTATGATTGTTTACATGACGCTTCTATGATTGTTAACATGACGCTTGTATGATTTTTACATGGCGCTTCTATGATTGTTTACATGACGCTTCTATGATTTTTTACATGACGCTTCTATGATTTTTTACATGATGCTTCTATGATTTTTTTACATGACGCTTCTATGATTTTTTTACATGACGCTTCTATGATTTTTTACATGACGCTTCTATGATTGTTTACATGATGCTTCTATGATTGTTTACATGACGCTTCTATGATTTTTACATGGCGCTTCTATGATTGTTTACATGACACTTCTATGATCGTTACATGACACTTCTATGATTTTTACATGGCGCTTCTATGATTGTTTACATGACGCTTCTATGATCTTTACATGATGCTTCTATGATTTTTTACATGACACTTCTATGATTTTTTTACATGACGCTTCTATGATTGTTTACATGACACTTCTATGATTTTTACATGGCGCTTCTATGATTGTTTACATGACGCTTCTATGATCTTTACATGACGCTTCTATGATTTTTTACATGACGCTTCTATGATTTTTATATGACGCTTCTATGATTTTTATATGACGCTTCTATGATCTTTATATGACGCTTCTATAATTGTTTACATGACGCTTCTATGATTGTTTACATGACGCTTCTATGATTTTTTACATGACGCTTCTATGATTTTTTACATGACGCTTCTATGATTTTTTTACATGATGCTTCTATGATTTTTTTACATGACGCTTCTATGATTTTTTACATGACGCTTCTATGATTGTTTACATGATGCTTCTATGATTGTTTACATGATGCTTCTATGATTTTTACATGGCGCTTCTATGATTGTTTACATGACGCTTCTATGATTTTTTACATGGCATTTCTATGATTTTTATATGATGCTTCTATGATTGTTTACATGATGCTTCTATGATTGTTATATGATGCTTCTACGACTTTTTACATGACGCTTCTATGATTTTTATATGACGCTTCTACGATTTTTACATGACGCTTCTATGATTGTTTACATGACGCTTCTATGATTGTTTACATGATGCTTCTATGATTTTTACATGGCGCTTCTATGATTGTTTACATGACGCTTCTATGATCTTTACATGACGCTTCTATGATTTTTTACATGGCATTTCTATGATTTTTTACATGATGCTTCTATGATTGTTTACATGACGCTTCTATGATTGTTATATGATGCTTCTATGATTGTTTACATGACGCTTCTATGATTGTTATATGATGCTTCTACGACTTTTTACATGACGCTTCTATGATTTTTATATGACGCTTCTACGATTTTTACATGACGCTTCTATGATTTTTTACATGACGCTTCTATGATTTTTTACATGGCATTTCTATGATTTTTTACATGACGCTTCTATGATTGTTTACATGACGCTTCTATGATTGTTTACATGACACTTCTATGATTGTTTACATGACGCTTCTATGATTGTTTACATGACGCTTCTATGATTGTTTACATGATGCTTCTATGATTGTTTACATGACGCTTCTATGATTGTTAACATGACGCTTGTATGATTTTTTACATGACGCTTCTATGATTGTTTACATGACGCTTCTATGATTGTTTACATGATGCTTCTATGATATTTTACATGACGCTTCTATGATTGTTTAAATGACGCATCTATGATTTTTATATGATGCTTCTATGATTTTTTAAATGACGCATCTATGATTTTTATATGACGCTACTATGATTTTTTATATGACGCTTCTATGATTTTTACATGACGCTTCTTTTTAAAAAGTCTTTTAGTTTTCCTGACATTGAAAAGCTTTAATTAAAAAAATTATACTCTATGAAAATTTGAACCATCGTCGCTGCATTTAGCAGTTCAGTGTGTTCACCTCTAGGCTAGCTCTCATCGTTTTGATAAGATCAAATTTTGCACTTATATAATTCAACACTTGAAAATCCAAGCATAGAGTAAATCACACGAAGCAGTTATGACATAATCAGTTTCTCAGTCAGTCAGTATCAGTTAACAATATGGTTACGCAATTTAAATCAAGTCTGGTGCTACGCTTCCACACTGCATTTTCAATTCAAGTCGGAGTTACAATTCAGTTATGATGCAATCTATTTCAGAATCAGAATTCAACCAGTCAGTTTTTTCTCTAGCATTCTTACAATGCATTTCAAGTAGAAAAGTTTGCTTGACCTTTGCAAAAAAAGTATGTTTTTCGAATATTTAATGCCTTTAGCATCGAGCAATTTCTTAGCCACGATGCATGTACAGTCACGGGAAAATTTCTGATCGAACAGTGCTAGTTCGAACAAAATCGGTCCAGCCATTTTTTCTCTAATCGATCACATAGATAGACACAGACAGACCATTTTTAGTATATAGGATTTAATGCCTTTAGCATCGAGCAATTTCTTAGCCACGATGCATGTACAGTCACGGGAAAATTTCTGATCGAACAGTGCTAGTTCGAACAAAATCGGTCCAGCCATTTTTTTTCTAATCGATCACATAGATAGACACAGACAGACCATTTTTAGTATATAGGATGAAAGAGTGGGTGCATAAGGTGTGGGGGTTAAAAAGCTGGCCTGAAATTTATCAATCCCCTAAACTGCTCTGATCTTGTCTTATTTTATGAATACAATACCAAGTGATGCAATTGCAGATTGGGGCAGTAGCTAATAGGCCTAATTAATTAGGATTTATTTGGCAAATTGGTAAATAAAATTTATTTATATTTACACCAATTGTTAGTGGGTCAAATATTTGAAAAACAAAGTTTTTAATGCTTTCAATGTTTGAATTTTTATTAGAATGCCCACCATTGGGGGCTTAGTATCATAGTATGCTTATATATACTTAGCAATATTGAAAAGTTGCCATCACAGAAGATTCCATCTGTGGTTGCCACTTTTGAGAGTGCAGGTAAAGTCTTTCTATCTTTGCGAGTGACGCAACTTGCTTTGCCACAGATGGCTTGAGTTGAGGAATGAAGTGAGGGGGGCATGCAGTGTGCAAGGGTTTTGTTGAATGGATTAAAGCCATCCAATTTGTTTTCTTATATCTTTCATTTCAGAATAGTTTAAGAGAAATTGCTCACTGGCAGGGAGAGTGGCAACTTTTCAATATTGCTTTCAATATATAATATTTTGAACAATGAAAAAATTGATTTGGAAGTGGGTCAAGTATTCAAAAATTATTTTTTTATGCTTTCAATGTTTGGATTTTGAATTTGAATGCCCCCATGGGGGCTTAATGTACTAGTGAAATACTAGTTTTATATACTATGACTATGCAGTACTTATAGCTATGGTTCTATTATATTTGACGACAAATCCATTGTTTTAAGGGCGAATGAGTTGCATTTGTAGTCCCTGATAAGGTAAATATTTATAAGGTATTTATTTCAATTACTGTATAAATAACAATGGCAATATTTACACAATACTATGCAAAAAACAATTGCCCTCTAATACCCTTTCGGCTTTTTCCCTAATGACATGTCTATGAATGCATGCAGACCATTTTGGCAAAGGAATTTTTGGCAAAAGATGCTTTGGCAAATCTGGATTTTTAGTTTTTGTAGGACTTTCTGGCAAAATAAAGCAGTGATAGGCATAGTGGGCACTAAATTTGAAATTCGCTATGGCGCTGCTACGGTTTAAAAAATTCGCTAAATTGAATTTTGACCAATGGTCCCAGCAAGTAGGTCATTGATTTTTTGCGCAATTCTATTTTTTTGCACCATTTTATTTTTTTGCGCCTAGCTTAAAGTCACATGGCGTGCACAACCTAGAAAAGGTGTTCTGTAATTTTTTAGGTACGCAGTATTCTGTGACAAAAATGTTAGCAAAAATGCAAACTGCATTGACATTTGATGCAACTACAACTACCTGACAGCAAAATTTAGTATACATGTACCTCTTACACTGTTTTTAGAAATTAATGATTCCAGCAGCCAAGGATTACAAATAAAATATTAGTAGCATTTTAGTTTGAATTAGTTGATTAAAGTTTAAAAATTAGAACAAAATATAAGAAACCACAAAAAATAGCAGGAAGTCAGACAAGACCTACTGCTAACTTAATAATAAAACATAATTAAACTGTTGTAATAATAAATTTTGATTTTAACAGCCTAGATATAGCACAAGACTAAATAATTTAAAATTTGAAGATCAAAAAGTGTTAAGTACATTAATACATTAATTCCATTTCAATTTAAGTAAGTGCTAAATAAAATTTTGTAATTTAAACCATAGATTGCATTTGATCTAGATCTAGGCAGAGGCAAGGAGTTCTATAATTAGCAACCTGGAGTGGAAACGAGTTTTTCAGTTTTACCTTATGAGGCCAGATTAGCATAGACAGAGTCAGACAGAGCCATAGACATTCAGTGCTGGCTCTTTATCTTTACAATTGGCGTGGCCTCATGAGGTAAAACTCGCTTCTGCTCTAGATTACTAATTATAGAACTCCTTGGCAAAGACTACGTACTTAGCATTAGCAACGAGTATACCATTTTACCCTTTGTTTTGAACATTTTTTTCTTGCATTTTTCCTATGATATTTACTGGCTTCATTGTCCCTAATAATGTAATAACTTTTTTGAATATTTAAGAAAAATGGATTAAAGCAACTGTTTTTGTCCAATTTGGAGCTGCTTAGCTCCAATTTTGTACTAATCAGTTGTGAAAAATTTGTGCCATAGTGGCAAACAATTTGCGCCATTGCTATAAAATTTGCGTATTTGCACCTTATTTGTGCCAGGTGCAAATTTGTGCCTCACTGGGACCACTGATTTTGGCTTAGCTTACGCTTCAAAAGCGCTACTACATTTTGCTCAAAATTGCTAAAAATTAAAATTTGCTAAATTTTCAGCAACTAATTTTCTTTTACATCCTTTTAGGGTTCTCAGTCTTTTTCTTTTAAACAATTTTGTTTTACTGATTTAAATTTTTAAATCCTTTTTTTAATTTACATAATGTAATAGTATTTAGAATTTATAATTAAGTCATGTATACTATATTGATATTGTTATACTGATACTGATAGGGATAGAAATAAAATAAATTGATAGTCAGTCATACTCATAGTCAAATTCATAGGACTTATAAATAGATCATAGACTGATGCTGATGCCTGATGACTAATGAGTGATGAGTTTAACTTTTCTTTTTTGTTTTTCTTACTTGTCTCATTTTCTGCTGCTGTTGTTCTTGCTGTTAGTTTTTGTCTGAATATTTATTTTATCTCCTAAATAAATCTATAAATTTTTATTTTAATTTTTAATTTATTTAAATTTGATTCAATTGGGAATGTCATAAATTTACAATATAATTCTGTAAATCAGTAATTCAATCAATTCCAATAGTAGAATTTAAATAGTCACATCAATTACCATCACTGAATGCCAACTGGCAATGGTGACCAACTTGGCAACTGGCAGTGGCAACTTACTAAGTAAAGTTAGGCCTACTAAACTTACTATGTCTATGGTAGCCTACTACTATTTGTTAGTGTTAGTGTTACTGTACCAGTTACCTTACCTTATCCTTTGACTTTGCACGGTATAAGTACAACAATTTATAAATACTTATAGCCTTTATATAGCCAGCGACATTTAGATTTGAGCAAAAAACGACAAACTAAACAATTAACAACTTTTGATCAGAAAAATCCCAATTTCTAAAAACTGTGAATCTTGGGAATGAGAACTAGGCTAGGCCTAGTGATATAAATGCTAGCACAATTACTTAGAAGTAGGCCTAATTGAGTAGCAGACTCTAGGCAGAAAAAAAGTATTCTGATAACTAGGATTAGCCCGATTAGGAATTTTTAGGATTAGAAATATAATAAATACAGAACAGTCGGCCCCAAACAAGCTTGGCTTAAGCCTAGTGGTGATAATTATATAATATAGTAATAATCTCATTAAGCCTATATCTACATTATACACAGTTGATGATGGATGTTGACGGTCTTTAGCTCTGCTGA
Source organism: Macrostomum lignano (assembly GCA_002269645.1). Taxonomy (NCBI): domain Eukaryota; kingdom Metazoa; phylum Platyhelminthes; family Macrostomidae; genus Macrostomum; species Macrostomum lignano. The sequence continues at coordinate 25,599 of NIVC01003815.1, forward strand.
CGATGAACATTCAGTGGATTGCACAGATCGTTTCATTTCAGTGAAAAAAATTGTCTATACTTTTAAATCAAGCGCCGCGTTTCTTAGAACTTATTACTGAAACAAATAAATTTTAACTAAATAATTAGAGGCCGTACTACTAGGACATTCGAAATCAAAAAACGTATTAAAAAATAAGAGATCGCGTAGCTGAAATGGTGCTTTAGTGAGAACAGTATACAAATTTGATGTACCCCCTGCATTTTGACCATTCATTTTGCCATTTTGGGTAGAGGGTCGTTCTCAAAGCTAGGTCACAACTTTTTGTTATTGCAAAAAAAGTTTATACATCGACCAATAATCGTACAAAAAAAATCATTTCGAGATACACATTTGCTGATCATTCTGGTCAAATTTCAAGGTCCAGTTTTGCACATGTTTCTCTGTAGCTTGGTTACAAGGATTTTAATAAAAATATAATAAATATGTCCAATGAACTAACTGATACATAGCCAAATTGAAGTATTTTCAAAAACAAAAAAATCATTTGCTCAGTTTACTTTACTTGATATCTTTGTAAAATTTCAGCTCAAAAGGTGCTCCATGGAGAATGCTAGTGTGGTTACAGGATATTTATTTTGTGCTTCAAAGTAGGAGTTTATTGCGATGCATGGTTGCTTTTAATTATTTTTATCAACAATAGTGCTCTATTTCATAAAAAAATTTTTACAAAAAGATAATAAGACATGTTTTTCTAATTATCTGCATCAAAATGTATCATTTTAAGCGCACATTCTGAGACGTCAGCCGAAAAATACATTTTGTGAGACGCAAAGAGGCTATCCCACCGGAAATGCTAGGCGTACAGTTAAGCGTCTATAAAATCATTTGTAGTGCAGTTTATTGAGCTTTAAAAAATTCTTAAATTAAATTTATATAAGCTTTCATTTTAAATGTAATATAGCATGGTTTCAACACAACAACAACTTTTTTTAGCTACAGACATCTTGTAGTATCAAAAATTAACATCGGTGAAATGATTGAATTTGAATTTTTTCATCGCTAATTATCGCTTAATACCGCCAGATGATTAAAAACACTTTTGTATGATAAAGTTCAACCCAAAAATTATCTTTATTCACAGATAAAAGTGTCCTATTATTTTCAATATGGCAGTAACAATAGTAAATGTTCGGAAAATTGTTAAAATTTTTGCTCCTCCTAGAATTAGCGAACGACCCTAGACTTTAAAACCTGCTATCAAACATGATTTTAAAATTTACGTATTTTTTTCGGCATTTAACCACAATGACAAGATTATAGTATAGGGATGCTAATAAATGATGTCTTCTAAACAAAGGGTATACGCGAATATTGTCATATTGCTTATAATAGTTTTCAGAGTTGGACATCAGGAAAAAACCTCCGGCTGTAACAGCTTAGTAGGACGTCGCCACCGCGGGGATCCAAATCAATATTGATTATTTAAAACAATCATTTTAGACAGAGGCTGCATTTTGAGTGGCGCCTACAAAAATGCATCTTAAATGCATTGACCCCAATCAACTAAATACACCTGCTCCAATTAATTAAGCCAGATTTGCAACCGACAGCTCAGCCACCGTCCGTCAGCAGAAGTCCGTCATGCTGAGAGAGCTCATGCCGCAGGCCGTGTAAACTGCACGTGTCGTGGCTGTCGAGTTGCCACCGATGGGACCAGAGCCCGGATACGGTGGTTTGGATCGCCCTGTCGCTGCGGAGGCCACCTTGATCGTTTCGAGGTGCTGATGATGCTGTTCGGCGCTGCGGTCAGCCGCCATTGCGATGTAGGCCGTGTCAAGATCCTTGCCCTCGTTGTTCGGCGGTGTGGACGTGGCTGGCGGCTCAGGACATCTGCCGGGTTGTCTGCCCCCGGCTGGTAGGTGACTTCAAAGGAGGTCCTGCAGCCGAAGTACCATGCGCTCGATACGCGGCGGGAGCCGCGAACCGGGACTGAGCAGGATAACCAGCGGCTTGTGGTCGGTGATGACCGATGACCTTGGACTCTGGGCAGCCGCTAAAGTAGTGGTGGAATTTGAGGCAACCGAATTTGACGGCCAGCGCCTCCCTCTCTGTCTGCAAGTAGCGCTGCTCGGTGTCACTGAAGCTGTGGCTGGCGTAGGCGATTGGCCTGGTGAGGCTGCCCGGTTGCACCTGGGCGAGGATTGCGCCGGTCGGGCTAGCGGCGACAATGTGCCTGGTCTCTTTTTCGCAGTTCTTGTTGAAGAAGGCAGGCAAGCGTGGAGCTGTGTGATCAACTGCTTGATGGACTGGAAGGCTGAGAGTCGAGGCTTGATGTGGCCCCACCACCATTTCAAATTCTTATTGGTAAGCCCTCGAAGTGGCCTCGGGATGAGGGATGAAGCTTTGGGATGAAGCGGGCTACGAATGTGACGAGTCCGAGAAAGGACTGCTCCTCCGTTGCATCTTCTATAGTCGATTGAAATTGGCCACAACCTCCATGAGTTTTTACTCGGTCGGTTGGATTCCGGCCGCCTGGCCAGGAAGTCGGCCTGCTAGGTGGCGATACGGAATTTGCGCGGGTTCGTTCAGAGTCACGTTGGCTCAGCCTGTCGAGGGAATTGCGCAGCCTCTCATTGTGCTCTTTTATGGTGCTGGGAAAGATGATGATGTCGTCATGGACCCACCGCACGCCTCTCAAGCCGCTCAGGATGTACATGCATCTATCGTGCTTTTTCTATATCTCGACTATAGTAGACCTCTGAATGTCTCTATTGCTTTGTTCTCTTATCAATTTAAGAAAACCCTTTGTTCGTAACCTGTACATGTACGTCTATTTACATGTAAACGCGCATCTATCATTCGTTTATGTGTGCGCCTCTATCAACTTATATACACATCCACCGTGCGTCTTTTGTGGACCTCAATCTATTTAAATACGTCTGGCGTGCGATATCCGTGCCTCAACTATTAGCTTCCAGTCGCATATTTAATGGATGAATGATACACACGTGCGCGTATTATTCGTGTAAAGTGTGCGTAAAGCGGGCGTTTTTGGCGCGTAACTCACTCGTGTATTCTGCGCGTATCCTTTACACACGTAGATTCGCGTTAAAAGGTGACACAAAACGTGTGTTCTACGTGCGTCAATTACGTGTGACTTACGCACGTGATTGCCGCACGTACGAGCTATATAATACACACGTAATACGCGCGTGAGCAGAGATTGGGATGTACATGTGCATGTAGAATTCTTAGCTTTGAAACTAAGAAACCCCACCGTAAAATCCAGGGCGATGATGCCCCCGGGCGGTAATAGCAGAAGTAGCAGTAGCAGTAGCATAGGATTTGCTGAAGTAAAACAGCCTGTTCGGCCAGCATCACGTGTACGAGTCTATTAATTTGGGTTGTTTAATAGTTCAGTAAAGCGATCATTAGTGCATGTCTAGGCTTCTCGAAATTGCTATTAAAATGGTTCGCCAAAACATAACTTTCTACTGTCAACTCACAACTCAGTAGCGCTATAAGCGTACGATGAGAACGTTTCAAATGAAAAGCAATAAACATTTCGCAATCCTTTTTTTGGGAATGAATTGCAACATAAATAGCAGAATAGACATTAATTTCCCCAGGTGGGCCGCGGCATGAGGGAAACCGGTGTTGATCGACTTTTTCCTTTGCCTTCTTCCGGGCGGTCCATACTGTCCGGACTGGCAGCCCCTCATTGCTAATTTGACACCCACTTTTGCCACACGGCCACGTTGCACAAATTTTTAAATAATTTACCGTCTATCTCTTTAAGGCTCAATCCAAGTTTTAATATGTTGTCTTCGGTACATATCGGTACAACAATATTTAAATATCAGTAGAATACTTACAATCGAAGTGAATAAAAGAAACATGATTTTAAGCTTTGCATGCGCCCCTTCTGCCGAAGGAAAGCACGCCCACACATGCAAACCTTTATGAGAGCCTGCATGTGTATCTCGTACTACGTATAATTTTCATTTACATGTATTCGTACTTGATAAGTCATAAATCCTATCCTCGTGTTTCATTTCTACTGTCATCAGTAGTGCAACATGAGTATGATGAGAATATCGCGATGAAAAAGGAAAAAAATAACACATTTTTAGTGTTAGTAAACATAAGTAGCAGATAGGCACATATTTCCTCTGGTGAGGCCGCGGTGTGAGGGATGCGGTGGTTGAGACAAAAGCAACTCCTACCCTTGCCAACAAGTCTGGACAGCTGACTGATTTCCTCCTTCTAATTCGACACCTGAATTATGTATGTTAAAGCAAGTTAAACAAATTACACATGTACACTTTCAAAAATATGAAAAAAATGGTTTACTTTTGCACACACGATAAAGCCGTTGTTATAATCGCTTTTTCGATCGAATTGGTATTATAAATGGTAATGATATTAACGGTATAATTTATCAGTGACTGCATACGAAAAATTATCGAGTCCAGAGCTACTAAATTTTTGTTCTTTAAACTAATTCTCACGGTGTCGAATTGCTTTCAATATTTTTAGATTATCAGTATTTAAATTTAAATTATTTGATCAGTTAATAATAATCAATTGTTTTGATGATTTATTCTCCAATGCATGTACATCATGTGCTTTGTGGCATGTGCCTTCTTCTCCGCTGGGACTTCGTCAATTCATAAGCAGAGTCATCCTGATCTTTTCTCAACTGATTCCGCACAACAGTAGCTTCTTAGCATTGCGGTAAACACAACTTTCTTTCCTCAAATACCAACACAAACTTGCTTCATCTGCGAGTCTGGAGTCGGCCATGTGGTGAGATATTGTCGATTCAGAGCTTGCTAAACACCCTGACAACTTGCTGTACTGTTAATGCCAGAGACTGCTGGCAGCAGTGAACCAGCTAAGGCTGAGATTGGATGAGAGAATAGAATAGGGAAGGAAAGAATGGGGAAGATGGGGAGAGGGAAGGAAAGAAGAAGTAAAAGGCCGTCCTCATCAGAAGTCAAATAGCCAACCCCCTTTTTCTCTACGATGTTCTGAACGACTCAAACCAGTGTCCAGCCCAAGAGGTCCTTGTAGCTGAATCGAGGACTCATTTAGGAAGTAACGTTAAGGTACATGCACCAGCGTACAGCATGAGAATTTGTCAAACTTTTTTGGGGTACTCGTAGTTGTTTATTGCGCACACCATCAACCCATGAAGAGGACCTCCGATGGTCTGGAGTCTGTCTCACAATGATGAAGTATCAATAAAGTGTCGGGCATAACATCGCCTGCCGCACCTCATCGGCGCTCAGCTGCCTGCGGGAAACTCCGGAGCACCTCATGTAGAGTCGCTGGGATTCAATATCACTTTGAAAACTCTTTAGCTGCTGGAAAGCCATTCGAGGGAACAGCTCACAATTCCATAAGTCACGTTGCAATGCCCAACTTGCTGAGGCTCTGCAATGGAAGGGGAGTCCAAAACGCGGTGGTTCCTCATTGCCAGCCGAATGTCGCACCAGCTGCAATTAGGGCTCAGTCCGGTCCAATGGTACGTGTGGTAGCTGGAACTGGAATTCGCTGCTACTGCTTCGAGTCAGCCTGAAGTACATGTGGTCAACTCTGATGCATTCCTGAGATGTCTGTCTCTGAGGAATTCTGTGGCATACGCTCGTATGGGGCTGCTGAGATCTCAAAGGTCAATTGGGAGTTTTTTGTTGGCCAGGTATCAAAGGCAGACTTAGGGTTAAGTCAAGCCCTAAAGGGAGGCTTTGATGCCAAAGCTCACAGGAGATGCTGACATCTGACGCCAGATGGCTGGCTTTCAGGGCTGATGCTTCTTGCTTTTAACATAATCTTTTTGAAGAAATTCTGTGAAAAGCTACTTGTAGATAATTCAAAATGTTTTATTCCTTTCTTTGTTGCCTCAATAACAGGGGAGAAGTCGCAGATTGCTGGTTTCTATTCGAAAAGCACCGAGACTCCGCATATCTTAAACGTTTCTCCAGCCTGAGCTGGTCAGCCTGCGCCCCACTCTTTGACGTCACTCTTCCACATCTCCAGCGCTCCCTGGCTTGGGTGGCGCAGCCAGCGCTCCCGCAGCCCGCATGCAAAGTCAGGCAGGGAGGCCGTGGGGCCGCCCGCAGCAACTGCAGCGGCTCTGCCGCCATCAGCTGCGCCTCCGCCTCCAAGCCGGGCCCAGCAGAGCCTTCGAATGCAGCCCCGCTGTGCATGCAGTGAGCTGCAGTCAGCTGCAAGGCCTCCCCACCGCCTCTGAGAGAGTGACTGCGGACTGAATTCTGGAAACTCTGAGAAATCACGGAAGACTCAGCTTAACTGGTAAGTTTGTTGAGCGCGGGGAATGAGCTGAGATTCCGCTCTCTACATCTGCCCTCTCCCAGCTCCCTCTCCTTCCGCCCTCTCTCTCCGCCTCCTCGCTCTTTCCTCTCCTCCTTGCCATCTTCCGACGCAAATGCAGCTCCAACCCGACATTCCACATTCAGACCAAATGCAGCTCCAACCCGACATTCCACATTCAGACCAAATGCAGCTCCAACCCGACATTCCACACTCAGACCAAATGCAGCTCCAACCCGACATTCCACACTCAGACCAAATGCAGCTCCAACCCGACATTCCACACTCAGACCAAATGCAGCTCCAACCCGACATTCCACACTCAGACCAAATGCAGCTCCAACCCGACATTCCACACTCAGACCAAATGCAGCTCCAACCCGACATTCCACACTCAGACCAAATGCAGCTCCAACCCGACATTCCACACTCAGACCAAATGCAGCTCCAACCCGACATTCCACACTCAGACCAAATGCAGCTCCAACCCGATATTCCACACTCAGACCAAATGCAGCTCCAACCCGACATTCCACATTCAGAGCAAATGCAGCTCCAACCCGACATTCCACACTTAGACCAAATGCAACTCCAACCCGACATTCCACACTCAGAGCAAATGCAGCTCCAACCCGACATTCCACACTTAGACCAAATGCAACTCCAACCCGACATTCCACACTCAGAGCAAATGCAGCTCTAAACCGCTCGTCAAGCCGCTCTGCTGCTGCTGCTGTTGGCTGCAGTGCTGCATCACGTGACCGAAGCTGCCGCCGACTCTGGGCAGATGTGGCAGTCGAGCCGCGAGAGCCTCTCCGACTACGTGGCTGTGAGGTCGCTGCCAGCCTGAAGCGACTCTGAATGCTCGTATGCTGCCAGCAGCGACTCCGCAGTGCAGCTGGTGTCGTTCAACGCCAGCTCTGGCCTGTGCGCTCACTACAGGTGTCGCCTGGGCCTGAGCCACTGCAGGAAGTGCCATAATGCGAACAAGGGAGCTCAGAGAGTGTGGGTAGGTCACTCAGTTACATATGTCAGTGCTAACGCAGAGTAGAAAAGCTGGCACACCTGTGCACCTGTCACCTTGCAGACAGCAGGCAGTGCACAGTGTCCGGCTCAGTGGACTTTTACCGCATCTGGACTCAGTACCAGAGCGAGTTCGGCGAGGGACCCGACGGAAACTACTGGATCGGTGAGTGAATCCCAGATCTGGTTCATTCGCTTGCTTTTCCAGTTCGGATTTCAATGACAAACACCGCCATGACGTCCGCATCTTCCCAGGCCTGAACTCTCTCCACGCTCTCACTGCTTCTGGTCCTCGTAAGCTGAGGATCCTGATGAAGGCGTGGAACGACTCTGAGCACTGGGCCGAGTACTCCAGCTTCTCCGTGGGTCCCGAGTCCGGCAACTACCGGCTGAGCGTGTCCGGCTTCTCCGGCAGCGCCGGCATCGGCGACAGCCTCACGGGTCACAGCGGCATGCAGTTCAGCACGAAGGACGCCGATCATGACACCAAGGGCTCTGGCAACTGCGAAAACATTCGTAATGGAGCCTGGTGGTTCGTCAACTGTCACCACACCCACCCGAACGGAGAGTACAAAGACTCATCTTCTGCCATCGGAGGCGCTGAAGCAATGGGAGTTATTTGGAGTTGCAACTTTGGCTACTCCTACTCGCTGAAGGAGATCGAGATGCTGCTTCTGTAGCAGGAGCAGTGTGATGGCATGGAAGCTGCCGCTGCTGCAACCGGCAAATTCGAGAGTTCAATCGGCTTTGAAGAAACTTTGAAATTTCCTGAAATTTGTGCAAACTGAAATATTTTGCTGCTGTGTACAAAGACTGGTAATGAAAATACACGACTTCGAATTTTCGAGCAAATTTGAAATTAAAAAAATAATATTGTTCAAATGCCTTCAAATCAATTCAAACAACACTTTGAAATATCTACCAGTTTCTCTTCTGCAACATGCTGCAAAGCACCTGAGAGCTTCCAGTCCTGCCAATATTAGAGACTGGCAGCTATGAGCGAGCTGTCCAATGCCAGACAGAAACTTTACTACCCGAGAACAATTTTTGTAGCGTCGTTTGCAAGAATGCAACCATAGGACTCATTTACTCAGCCTCTGGTAAACCGCCTGCTTTAAGTTACCCTCAATTACCCCAGCTAATGCTGGCACCCATTTTACAGCTGGGTGAACTGAAGCAATGTAGAGTTTAAGTGTCTTGCTCAAGGACATAAATTATTCCGGGTGGGTCGAGATTCGAACCCCCGACCTTTTCAGTCGCGAGTCCGACTCTCAAACCACTAGGCTAGAACCCCCGTACTCATACACATGCTCACACAGGGTGTACAGTGTACAGCGACCCTGACCATCCAGTTGTCAAGCATGTAAACTCTCTTATTAACTCTTTTTCATTAGAATCCAAACGTTTATTTAAAAATTATGCCAACACTGATTCTCGTAGGTTACAGGTCTGTATGCAGCTGTAGAGTGTCTAAACCCATAAGTTTCCAATCGGGTTGGGTCGTCATTATCTCAAAGAAGCCGGGCACCACAAGGCTGGAGGAGCACAGAGGCATCTGTCTTCAGTCCTGCGCTGTGAAGCTGTTCAACCGGATGCTGTTATCGCAGTACTTGTGTGAGCACAGTGACGCAAATTATAGCCTTATGCTCAGGGACAGAAGGCCTACATCGCCTGCCAAACCTCGTCAACACTCAACTGCCTTCGGGCGACTCCGAAGCACCTCGCGCAGTGCCGTTGAACTCCGGGATAGAATGACATTCCAAAGCCAAGTTGCAGCTGCTGCAGTTCGGGCTCGGGAGCATCCCAGCTGGTGTTATAATAGCGAAATTCGCGCGATGCTCCAACTAACGCGGGATCCAATAAAAAATTCTTCATGGCCAGATGAATATCACACCAGGCCTCAATGCAAACAGTTCCAATATTATAGATGTAAGTCTGATGGTGATTCAGGTGAGAACCGTTTCCTGGCGTGAGCTGGTAAACTGACAAGTAGAATTGACTCAAATTCAAAGAGGAAGGATGTAGGTAAACAGAGAAGCTGCGCTCCTGCCACGGATTCGAACTGTTATACAGCGCTGCAAGTAATTCAACTCCGCTACTGTTCCCACGATTTATGCGCAAGAACATGGTCCATTCGTCAGCGTTCCAAATCGACTCATTGAATGCCGCGGGAGCTCCGACGTTTTAAAACTCTCTAGAATAAATAAAATCGCTTGCGTTTCGTCTAAATCAGGCCCCGTCCTCTGCTGATCTCTCCACCCCGAACTGGTCCTCGATGGCGAAGGTGTGCGGGTCCACCAGGTTGTCGAGGCCCCTCCTGAAGTCGAACGCAGCCACGAGGCCGTCCACCTGTGGTGGTGGTGGGGAGGTGCTGTCCGACGCCTCCGTCTTGCACACGAACCTGTGCCTGCTGTGGCACCTGTCACTGCGCAGTCGACCAGCTGGCAGCGTGACGCAGTTCACAGTCCAGTCCGCGCTTTCCGGGTGTCCAGTCTCCCATGCGGGCAGCTTGTTTTCGTGTTTCTCTGAGAAGTCCGTCCATTGGTAGCAGAGCTCGCGACCCGCACTGTCAGGGAAGCAGGGGTTCAGCTTGATGAGGCCGAGCCACACCGAGTCGAGCAGCTCTAGCGACTCACAGCTGTCGATTTCGAAGCTGAGCTTGTTCAGAAAGTCCAGCTCAGACTGGGTGAGCACCGACGCCAGCTGCGACGAGTTTCGCTGGCAGTAGAAGTTGGCCTCGTGGAAGTTGGCCTCAAACTGCGGCATCACGTAGCACTGCTTGTCGTGCAGCCACCAGCCGCTAGGACATCGGCCGCTCGACCTCCACCAGTCGACGAGAATGCTGGAGTCGGCGCTCAACTTGCAAAAAAACAGGTGCCGCTCGTGATTCAGCCACCACTCACCGTCACTTCGGATCAAAGGCTTGTGAACGCTGTCCAGCTGAGAGAAGTTGTGTCTCTCGAAGCTCCCTACGCTGCCGCTGTCCGTCCACCTGTAGCTTATAGGGTCGGCCAGACGATCGAGGTCGGTGGCGAACAAATCGATCCAGGCGTCTCTGCAGTGAGACAGTCGGCCTACCAGTCGGTTCTCTTGCTCACTTTGGATAGACGCGAGGTGAGCCCGGTGAGACAGACACGTCTGCTCGGCCTGAAACCAGTAGTTCGACTCGCTGAACCACTTGTAGCATGACCAATGCTCGACCAATGTTGTAGTTTCACAAGCACAAAGTTCGTAGCGGTAGATAGAAAGCAGGGAGGGCGAGAACCGGGTGGGGGCCGCGCACGCACATAAATACTGGGTGAGCACTGAGCAGGGGACTGGGTGGGCTTAGCCACGCAGGGCTAGGGTGGGGGGTGGGGGCAAAACTATCAGAGTTAAAGGGCGAGAGAGAAGAAAGGGAAGGCTAGCCAATCAGGTGCCTCCGCGGCGAGACACATGATTGGACTAGCCCACGCGAGAGAGAGATTAAAAGACGCCAGCCAATGAAAATGTGGGTAAATGAAAATGAGAAAAAATATAATGAATGGCAGCTTTAGACGGAGGGGACAAACCAGAATAAACCAGTGACAGGGAGAGGAGGGAGAGGAGCCCGCGAACCAAAGCCCAGAAGTAATATCAAAAGCCCTCAAAAGCATCCGATCACACACCAATTACACATATGGCTAAGCCCAACTATACACATGGCTAAGCCCAGTTATACATATGGCTAATCCCAAAAATACACATGGCTAAGCCCAATTATACACAACATGGCTAAGCACAATTATACACATGGCTAAGCCCAATTATACACATGGCTAAGCCCAACTATACACATGGCTAAGCCCAATCATACACATCATGGCTAAGCACAATTATACACATGGCTAAGCCCAATTATACACATGGCTAAGCCCACTTATGCACATGGCAAAGCCCAGTTATACACATGGCTAAGCCCACTTATGCACATGGCAGCAGTTATACACATGGCTAAGCCCAATTATGCACATGGCTAAGCCCAATTATACACATGGCTAATCCAAAAAATACACATGGCTAAGCCCAAACACTCATCATGGCTAAGCCCAATTATACACATGGGTTAGCACAATTATACACAACATGGCTTAGCACAATTATACACATGGCTAAGCTTAATTATACACAACATGGCTAAGCACAATCGTATTAAGATGTACCAGTAATTCTAAAAAGAATCGCAAACGTACTCTTGGGACCATGGTCCCAAAGCATGTTGCTTTGGTCAGTAAAAAGGCACTAAGTTTATCAAAGTGGTGTTAATGAGACATACGTATTACACAATGCTATAAAATGACAGCTTCCGTACCCAAATAGGACAACACCAGGACAGGCTCCGTAATAGGACAACAATTGGGCCAAGCTTTTTGTGAGGCCAAAAAATACTGCTAGAAACACGACCGGTGTAAAGCCAAATACGTACGTTGCGTTGACTTGGATTGCTTCCGGAATTCAGGAGAAGAGACACCACATCCTGATGTCCCGTGGTCACCGCATGGTGCAGCGGACTCGACCCACACACTTTTGTCCAGAGCATTGTCCAGAAATAATAAACATGCGACTATTCATTTTTGCATTCATTTTCATTACTTTCCTAAAAGTATAGTATGGTAGTGGTACATGTCTCAGGTTGTCTCAGGCGAAACAGCTGTTCGGTCAGAACATTGTATTGTATAAAGCCTATTTATTATGGCATTATCTAGAAATTTCTTATAAAATATTTTGCCAAAACATAACATTTTACTGTCAACTCACAAACTCAGTAGTGCTATATGCGTACCATAAGAACATTTTAATGGAAACAATTGAACATTTCACTATTTTATGGGTGTTGAAGCGCAACATAAATAGCAGAATAGACATTTGTTTCCACCGGTGGGCCGCGGCGTGAGGGGTAAACGGTGTTGAGCCAAAAGCAACTCCAACCTTTGCCAACCAAGTTCGGGCGGTCCATTATACTGTCCGAACTGGCAATTCCCTCATTGCTAATTTGACACCCACTTTTGCCACGCCGCCATGTTGCACAATGTGCACATGTAGTTCTACCCATTGAAAAATTTGTTTTCGATACATATCAGCAAAAAATTAAGGAGTACTACATGTAGTTAAGTAGACTAAATATAATTTCATTTACTTAGAAAAATTAAAAAAGTTTTACGTTTGAAGAATTTGCACATGTAAATTCCGTGTACACAAAATGCTTTAAATGACTTTTACCGGTGGGGCCGCGGTGTGAGGAGATCCAGCGGTGTTGAGACAAAAGCAATTCCTACCCTTGCCAACGATTCTGGTCGGCAACTGACTTCTGCTACCAGACGGCAATTTCCCTCATACTATTTCGACATCCAACTTTTTGCTGTACATGCACAAGCATGTACATGCGCATGTCACTTGCAACATGATGCGTGTTTCCACAAATTTAAAAGTACACTTTCCAAACTGAGAATCCATGGATGTCCCGCACATAAATCTAGTCGTAATCATTTTATCGTGCCTAATGGTTGCGTTTCTTTAACACTTTTCAAGCTATACAATGTATGTATTAACCGCTTGATAAAGATGTTTTTCGATACATATCGGTAACTTTTCATAAAACTGTAAAAATTGTGTTAGTGGTGTCAAAGGCCTTTCTAGTATTATAAAATGTTTCAATTCATTGTAAACTGTACATGCCCCTTGGTGCTAACGCCCTTGGTGCTAAAGCCCCTTGGTGCTAAAGCCCCTTGGTGCTAAAGCCCCATGGTGCTAAAGCCCCTTGGTGCTAAAGCCCTTGGTGCTAAAGCCCCTTGGTGCTAAAGCCCCTTGGTGCTAAAGCCCCTTGGTGCTAAAGCCCCTTGGTGCTAAAGCCCCTTGGTGCTAAAGCCCCTTGGTGCTAAAGCCCCTTGGTGCTAAAGCCCCTTGGTGCTAAAGCCCCTTGGTGCTAAAGCCCCTTGGTGCTAAAGCCCCTTGGTGCTAAAGCCCCTTGGTGCTAAAGCCCCTTGGTGCTAAAGCCCCTTGGTGCTAAAGCCCCTTGGTGCTAAAGCCCCTTGGTGCTAAAGCCCCTTGGTGCTAAAGCCCCTTGGTGCTAAAGCCCCTTGGTGCTAAAGCCCCTTGGTGCTAAAGCTTCTTGGTGCTAAAGCTTCTTGGTGCTAAAGCCCCTTGGTGCTAGAGCCCCTTGGTGCTAGAGCCCTTGGTGCTAAAGCCCCTTGGTGCTAAAGCCCTGGTGCTAAAGCCCCTTGGTGCTAAAGCCCCTTGGTGCTAAAGCAATTAACAAACATTCAATAATTTTCCAGAGGGGAACAAAGCCTTAAATGAAATTGATAGTTATTTGAGCTTTTGGTTTTATTTTCAGTGTATGTGTATTATTTGCTGCCTAAAACAAACTTTTCCGGTTTTGTCAGCATCTGTCTTAGACAACTAAAATCCATATGTAAATATGATTAAAGATATTGGAACCGAAAATTTAAAAACTTTAAGGAAAAAGCAGCAACAACATAAACCTAATGGATCTATCAATTACAGTAGGCCGTATGCGAAAACTATAAAGACCACAAAATGTTTTAGAGAAAATATCATTTCATCAACTACATGGAAATCAACGGAGTATTCAGGCATACGAGTATATGATAAACTTTTAAGTTTGAGAGGACAGTCCTCGGTTGAAAATCGACTGAGTAAAGCTCAAACCTCGACTTCAGTGCATGGTTGTTGTCGGTCTTTCTCGAATGTTGTTGGAAATCCGATGAGTTTCAGTTGAACGGAGACACGCACTCGCACAGCACTGTCTCGGTTGCAAAAGATTCGTGCAGGTCAGAGAGTCCGGCGTCATCCAGAACCTTGCAATCACATTATCCGAAGAAGCACTTGGTTGATGAGCATTCCACAGAGTTGGGTCAACGGTAGTGTTGCAGCCGACCCAGTACCAGCCGCCAGCCGGCTCCGCACTGCCTGCTGGCTGGAAGCCTCCGAGCCAGATCGACTGTCCAGAGCTGTAGTTCGAGTAGATGGAATCCACGTGGCTCATCTCCTCAGCGCTGGTCACGTCGGCCATGATGACCAGACCGCTCTCTGACTCGCACTTCTGCCTGCTCGGCCACCACGTCCCGATGCCAGAGTACAGCCTGTACTTCACTCCGCACAGGTCCATGCCGTAGCCAGACGGACACAGCGCGCCCGCCTCGAGTCCCGGTCGCTGCTTGACGAACACCCGGCCTCTCCTGGAGCAGCCGCAGCTCCTCACCGACTTGCTGCACTTGTCGAACACGAACAGCTGGCACGGACCGTCAGCCAGGCTGAACGCCTGACAGCGCTGGTTTTGGGCGCACAGAGCGGCGCACCCGACTTTGTTCAGCGCGCTTGAGTAGGTCTCAACAAACTCATCGTTGATGCAGAGATACCCGTTGATGAGAACATACAGCTGCTGGTTGTCACTGCGAGCGTGAGGCCCAGAGCCAAAAACATCGTCAGGAGATTGATGCTCATCGTCAATGCTTAAGAAACTACGGTGCTAAAATTCACAGAGGCAGCTGCTTTTATGCGAGTTGCAGCTCAAAATTTATGGCTTTCTTGAGTGCGTTTTTTACCTGGAGCGCTTTTTCTTTGTTTCTTTTCTAAGAAACTAACGAAAAGAAATTTTAAGACAAATAACTTTTTGCAAAAGATTCTTCCTCAGTTGCTTTTGATTGTCTCCTCCTGAAGTTGTTTTTCGACTAGAAATACAGCAGCAGTGCAGCGGCCAACTTCGTCCCTCTGCTGCAGCCAATAACGCTGCGCCAGCTAGCAGATTTTCTCTCAGCTTCTGAATTGTCTTGCCCTAGGGAACCGTTGTCAAGGCAATTCATTTTTGCAGCGTGTTTCATGTGTAGATCTGCTTTCTACAGAGCACGTGGAGCACGTGGCGAGAGTAAGAACGCTGTTGAGAAAGTTTTCTAACGAATGAAGTGCACGCTGGAGCCTGAGAAACTGCACATGTTGCAAAAGTCTTTCCAAATCCCATTGTTACGCATTTACGGTAAATACAAAGGCAATCATTGACCTGTAGAGCGCCTGTCTTAGCGGGATTTTTTTGCAAAAAAAATTAGACAAATTTTTTTCGGAAATACTTCAACATTCATACTGAAGCCTCTGCGAATGGATAGTTTTTCACGATTACGCCAAAAGCTTGTATTTAGAATTAGAATCAAAGCAGCGATTCTGTAAAAAATATTTAATAATTGCTGGAAACT